>JAODAC010010844.1:0-25842 GCA_027575185.1 Mimaenictus wilsoni
TAAATCTGAAAAATAAATATAGTAGTACAAAAAGCAGAAATTGATAAATTTAGTGGGAGCCACACATAAATAGAAGACGAGCCGCACTTGCCCACCCATGGTATATACCAAGTAAAGTACATCTAATTGAGAATTAACGACTACGTGAATGAGAATGCTACAAATAGAATATTAAAATTTTTTTAAAACAAAGCTCGAATTTCATTGCTTAGTTCCTCCCATTTGGCCGCTACATGCTTCCTTTGAACACGAAGACACGAAATAGTTTTATTTTCTTAATCTAACAAATCCCATGAATCATGTATTAAATTCAGCAAATTACCAGTTTATGCATTGCATTTAGTAAGAAACCAAATGCCTGCCATCCGTAAAAAAGTATTCCAGAATAAAAGATTCGAAACATTTGTAACGCCATCAATGTATGCAAATTGATGCAAAACCAACCACCACGGGGGGTTTTACCCGCCTTCAACCACCCCCAAACAGCCGCTGGGAACATCTTCCGTTTGCAGTCTTCCGCCGTCCGATTTGAATTCATTAAAAGGAACAATGGCCCCTTTCGAACCTCGAGTAAGCCACCTTAGAATCAGGTTATCCCAAAATTTGAAAGAATCTTCAAAATGCGTTATCGGTATTTCTTTTTCAATGGATAGGAACGTTTTCTTGGTTAGACAAAAATGATTTTAGAGGGAATATTATTTTTCCGAGTAGGGCGTACGAAAAAGTGTACTCAGAGTCCGTCGGGAAATCCATCCACCCCTCTCATCCCAGCGGGTTTGTTAATTATTCAAATAATGTAGCGACCATTAAGCTAAAACTTTGCCGGAAATTTTTCCCTCGGAGAGAGAGAGAGCGAGAGTGCGCTGCTCGACTTTATTACTACATTCTTCGAATAGTTATGTATCAGTGGGACCATGGGATTCCGGGCAAATAGCACTTTTTGGCGAATTTCACTCGTGCGTTTTGTTCCGTACGTACGACGACGTTGCTGCGAGCAAAAAACTAATATCTGAATGGCGTCTGCGAATGTTTGCGCAAACTTATACTGCCCACAAGGCCGGAAGTGAATTTCATATAGGAAATCCTTTCGCGAATTGAAATCGCAGTCTGTGCGTTTACGTACGTCATATTTCACTTGCGTTGCTTTTTACTTATCCGCGGCATTTATCTCTCGGCTGGATAATGAAACAAGCCAGGCATATTTTTACATCGACCCAGTTCGGCGTCTGATGTACGCCATGAGGTAGCCGCCGAAAATCCATCATAGATCATCGAGATAAAGACCGGACGCCGGTGCACAACCCACGTCTATGCACGCGCTGCGTGCTTTGATCGGGCAAGTGTAATTTATCATTTTTAACGCATGTCCAAACCGAGTACTGAAATAATCATGCCGAGGAGCGTCTTCGTTCGCTTTTGGGTGGCTTAATTTCATCATAACACCGCTGTGAATGCGATTATGGTGATTGTTTGGGTGTTACACTTAATATCTTTGAAATTGATAATTTTCCTGCTATATTAGGTGATTCATACGTCTTAAAGGGAAAGTTCAGCGTTCAAAGATTTATACCAAGCTAGCTGACTTTCCTAGGAAGTGGTACTACTGTTTTGGCAGTTCTAAACCGGTCCCCACCACTTCATCACTTAGACTTCGTCATTTAGAATTACAAATGAATAATAATGAAGAAAACTTGATCTATTCGACGATATATTACACTATATTCGATAAGAATATGTCGATTTTAAGCTTAGCACAGATTTTTTCATGGGCGGGGCAAATGATTTTTATCGATATAAATGACGATATAAAAAGAAAAAAAATATCTTCACCAGTCCTTTTAGCAAAAATATCAAGTGTCACGACTCGGGAATTTGGGGTTGATCTTTCTAACTTACTGATAATATACTAACTAAACCGAAATAAGACGGAAGGACGGCTTACCATATGATCTTCGACGTTGACGTACGAAGCCGTATGGGACTTGCACCGATTGATATGGTGGCAGCGGTTACTAAGGCTACTGGACCCTGGTTGTTGGCCGTCGGTCTGTTGAAGCCTAGATGGCTGGATACTATATATTAAGACCTTTATTGTTAGGCATAACCACACCACCATGAATCCACAAATACTCCACAAACTTAAAATTAAATTAAATAATTCAACAGCATTCAAATTTAGATAGACTTAACCTAACTTAACGTAACTTAACCTAACTTAACCTAACTTAATCTAACTTAATCTAACTTAATCTAACTTAACCTAACTTAACCTAACTTAACCTAACTTAACCTAACTTAACATAACTTAATCTAACTTAACCTAACTTAATCTAATTTAACCAAACTTAACCTAACTTAACCTAACTTAGCCTAACTTAACCTAACTTAACCTAACTTAATCTAACTTAACCTAACTTAACCTAACTTAACCTAACTTAACCTAACTTAACCTAATTTAACCCAACTTAACCTAACTTAACCTAACTTAATCTAACTTAACCTAACTTAACATAACTTAACCTAACTTAACCTGACATAACCTAACTTAACCTAACATAACTTAAGCTAACTTAACCTAGTCTAAGCTAACTTAACACCTTGACGCCGGCGCATGATATGCGTGTCCGCTGCATCGGGCGGCGCTTTCTTATGCCAATTTCAGCCTCCTTTTTTCAAGCGTGCGCCCCTGGTTATTTACGTTAGATATGGCAACTGCATTTGTTTCACGTCGCGCGCCGCCTGCGATCTTGGCCTACTAGCTGATTCTAATTGTTAATTCAAATTTCAACGAACGAAAAAGTTTCAAAACAAACCAAATATTTCAAATTTTATTATTGACTTATAATATTTAGACTTACAAGGAATTTTTTTCTGCTTATTTTCAATATGTTTGATAGTACATGTCTCCAATTTATTTATTTTATACCAAAACCAATGCAATTTGATTTAAAAAAAATGCTCTCTGCAATTAGTTTTTATATGAGAATTCGTAAAATATCATAAATAATTTTATTTTTTTATTAGATTATTTTGACAGTTTAACAGCGCCTCTCATGTGGAAAGTGCTTACTAAACAGTGACAGAGAGTGAAACCAGTGGCGTAATAAAAATCAATATTTCTTAACGCACCGCAATCCATTCATCACCGGTGGTACACGACGCCCGATTGAGTGTACATGCATGACCCACCGGTGGAGCATGCCGGCGTCAACTTGTTAAACTAACCAAATTTAACTTAACATAACCAAATCTAAAAAGGAGTTTAACAAAACAAATTACTAACTTCGTCTAGCAAACTTATTTTAGAATAAAAAAACCTAATAAGGTCGTGTTGTTACATAGTTTCTAAGCACCTCCGTTCCATTACTCTGTAAACATGAGTAAATTCATACTGGTGATCAAATGAAGCATTCTTTGAATGGCTATTATCATGATGGGCAATTTAGTAAATTAACGCTTGTGATAATGTCAAGTTGGCGCAGTCTCAGGCGGACATCTGGTAACAATAATGCCTTGTTTCAACCACATACATACACACATACACACACACACACACACACACACACACACCCGAAGCAGGGCCAGAGCAGGTAGATGAACAATACGTTCACTGCGGGGCCCTTTGTTCGGCGCTGGCATGCGGTCCAAAGGTGGCGATGGCGACTAATGCCGAATATCTATGACCAATCAGTTTAGGCCCGAAGATATATTGGCCCAAATTACAGGTATGGCTTAAACTGCGCGCCAGCTTATTTCCTGCCGCCGCTTCGCCTTGTAATTCATGGCTTTCACACCTTCGCGTTAATCGATATTGCCTGCCACAGTCTCTTAACCCATAACCTATAATCCATCCTGCGATATAAACGTATGCGTTAATAGAAATTAAATGTTAGTTATTAAAATGCAACCAACATGTCTAGACGGCTTAAGTTGACATGCAATTTGGTGAGTAGCCTCTAATATCCAAACATGTTTGTTAGATTAACATAACATGCGTTCGATTACTCTTTTACGATTTTAAGTTGCTTTATGTTAGTAAATTTAGGATAGACGAATTCGTGTAAATGCAAAAAATGAAAACGAACATTCTAGGGTTTCTAATATTTGCATGTAGGTAAATCCAATTCAATAAGTCGACTTGTTTTGAGCTGAGTAAATAGAATGTAAACGGCGTTGTTTAAATCCGCAAAAAAAGGATATAAACAAACAGCTCGGAGGGTGGCAGACGGTGGCGTGAAAATGCACAAGTGAAAATTTTAATCCGACGTCGGGATTAGGTTATTTCTGTATGGCGGCGGTGCGGCTGGTCGCTGACACGTTAATAAATGTAGTAAATGTAAACCGCCACCTCCAGCCCCCGGGAAGCCCTGGTTGATTCACGTTTAAACACCGGCCTGACACTTTCTGCATTTTGCACATTACCAACGCGTATTAATTGGATTCCTTCTATTCATTGTGCCTATTTCCGCGACATACTTTCATGGCTTCTCAGAGGACAACATGAACACACTCATTGTCAGTAGTTGTGGTTTTTCAAAGCATATATGTACTTATCAGGAAGGGAAGGCGATAAATGTGTTGCATATATTTAATTTAAATACATAAAAAGTGGTACAAATAATTTTGCTTAAAATATTTGACAATTACGCCAAAATGATCAAATTAAATTAAAATATTTAAAATCACCGTGAGGGGTTTCCTCCATCGGGCCCTTCCCCAGGTGGCGGATAGGGGAAAGCCTCCCATATATCGGTGGTACTGGAGAAATTAAACACCCAGGGTGGACCAAACTTGAGAACTGCGTCCGATTCATAGTGAATGGTAGGTATGTCAAAAATATATCGGTATCGATAAGTATCGATAGCACCTGTCGATACTTATCGATTTTTCTCGATACTATAATTTTTGATACTTATTGATAGTATCGAATTAGTCATTTTCGATACTTTTTGACATGCGTCTACACTGAGGCCATCTGTTAATCACAACCACCAATTATGATGGTAATCGTACTCTAAGCGACCGATTCGTTCCCAACCAAATTTAGGAGTTTGGGCAGGGTATTACCTAGGAATTAGGTATTTTTCATTTTCAAAATGTTACTCACAAGTAGTAACATCAGAATCATTGGGCCGATAAGAAACAATCAATGTGTATTTTCGATACGAATAAGTATCGATAATTTTCTTCGATACTTGGGTATCGAAAATATCGAAGCTTCAAAAGTATCGATACTAAAAAGTATCGATACGTCGTAAAAAGTTGACATCCCTAGTGAATGGCAGCAAACATCGACTGTCCCATGTTAGGAGCGGATGAACCAACACTCTGGGCACTCACAATCTCAGTTTTAACCATGGAATTGACACCTAACCATTCCCTAACCCTAATAGCATATGATGTAAATTTCTCAAAACAGAACTGTAGCAAAATGGACTGAAGTAAGAAAAAAAAAAAAACAACATGGAGAAAGAATGACGGAGTACTGGAAGACAAGAAAGAGGAGAAAAACACAATCATGGGACTATTGAAAACTATTTCACGTGGCCCATAGTCGGCCAAGATCGAAAATAAATATAGTATAGTAAAAATATATAGTACTTGTTTTAGACTTGAATGCACTAAAATCTTCAAATTGTCACTTTGAACGACTGTAGCGAAGCTCCTTTGAAAACTAAAAATAACAAATGATCATCAGCAATTAGATATTTATCAGTAATAGATATTAAATCACGAATTTCATTAATTGAAACAGAAAAGAAGACCTTCGACTGGATTTTGACTAGATTAAAATCATCTCCGTCGTAGCGCGTGATCAATTATGTCAAGAAACGTTAGAGTCCTAAACAAAACAAGTTCAAATATCTATACATCAAAATATACCTCACCGAATAAAACAGAAAAAACGAATATTATATGAAGATGTCCGACAAAAATAAATTATATTCGTGTACAGTTTCACCTCGAGTATTTGGTAACCAGATGTAGGATTTTTAAATTTTCCCCTGGTAATCTGTGTCCTTCCCAAAATGAGGTCAGAGCGGATAGGGGACTTCGCGCGGTAATCTTTAGGTGTTCTTTGTGAAAATCTATAAAATATACATATAGTTAGCAATAAAATAATGTGTTTATATATTTAAAATAATAATGTGCCTTGATTGTGAACGTTTTGTGGCGGTAACCGCTAAAATATATGTGTTTTTTTGCTTTTAAAATCCTCTGGACCTTCATTAATGGACTAAACTTCAAAAATCTATAGCATTTACTCAAGACAATTAATAGAAATGACTATTTCACTAGTTAGTAACAAATTTAATTTTGAATCAATTAATATATGAGTTGTATATATAGATTGTTGGCAAATGTAAATAAAAGCGTAATATTTAGAAGAAGTCATTTGAAGTCATTTTTCTGACAGCGAAAATGTCACCGTTATTAGACTCAACTTTTATGACTTCCAACATCGATTCTAAGAAGTCAAATAAAACACTGTACCAGGAATTTAAAGCAATTTTCAAGCTGAATCGATTGGTGCATGATTTATACTTTTAGAAATAAGGGAAATATGCATAAAAATGGTATGTTTAGCATAAGTCATTTTTGAAAAGTGTAATGTTGATGTAAAACTCTAATTAATATCAATGATATATAACATGATTTCTAAACATGCTATCTAAACAAACTGTTGCTGGAAACTATGACAAATTTTATTCTGAGTCGAAATGTATATGATTTGTTTATATTGGCGGGAGATAAATATAAATAAAAGCATTTTAGCAGAAGTAATTTCAAGTAATTGTTCAGTCAGTAAAGTCGTCGCTGTTATTAGACTCAACTTTCGTGACTTATAAGATCGGTTCTAGGTAATCAAATGAAAAACTGTCCAAGGAGTTTGAAGATATTTTCACGCTGAATCGATTGGTGCATGATTTATAATCCTAGCAATACGGAAAATATGAAAAAAAATGAAAAACCTAAAACTCGAAATTTTTTGGAAGACGTTTTTAGACGATTTATTAATCAATAATTACCCAACATCTAGGCATAAGTGTGTATATCAAAACAAACCATATTGAAGGATATATCGAATGAAATATTTGAGAACAAAGTTTGAATTTCTTATTTGAGTTCCTCATTTTGCCGTTACCTGGTTGGAGGTTCAAGTCCTGCCGGAGGCATTCATCATTTTCTCTTTCTGCTTATTGCAATTCGTAATTAATTGCCTACCGATGATTATTTGTTTATATTTGCTTGTTTATAAGTCAAAGGCAGCTTTGCTGCAGTCATACTTCATGACAATATGATAGTAATGCAACAAATTTATCGCAGTCCAATTCCGATGATTTTAGAACAAAGTTTAAATTTCAAGGTTTTAGTTTCTCATTTTGCAGTTACGTGGTACCGGTCTCTTAGGGTCTTCTTAAGGAAAACCTAACCATTACCGCAGGTACTTAACAATATGAGTGAACACCTAATTTTGGAAGAGCACAGATGTTCTGGAGGGAGACCAGAGACTACATTAATATTTCGATACAAGTGTCTTTACATATTAGAATGATCCCAAACACATGATTTTCAAACGTTTATAATTAAGTAAATTAAAGAGGGGTATTTAGGTACATACAGAAGGGCCTTGTCTAATAATTTATAAGGAAAAAAAACGAGAAATATCTTAAAAATAGCAATAAGAAACGAGAATATTATACCAAAAACATTTAACCTTGACAATGAACTGTTCAGACCCTTCTAAACTTGAAAGAGAAGTAATGGAAACTGAAAGCGTTGGCAACTATGATAAGATACTCTCGCCGCTACCAGTACACTCTTGGAGCGCTAATAAATATCATATGTCACGAAATTTTCGCCAATAAGATGCGATAATACTCGAGTATCGAGATGCAAACACTACGTAGTCGTTGAGTCAACCCCACGATCCCCTCCTCGATGGCCGCTGTCTCATCAGCCTTTTCATCTCGATACGTTCGACGCGATGCGACGACGGCACGACTGGTGGTGTTGGCGACGGCGATGTTGGGCGAGTTTACAGCAGGCCAGCGAGGATTCCGCCGCCGCCGCCCCTCACGGGCGATATCTGATCGACACTGGTGCTCGTCGATAAACCGCACAGCGGCGCGATGCGACAAAAAGCAGCTTGGATTACACCGAGCGTATTGCGTTACCACGGGTGGCATGCAATTTTTACGCGTCCTGTGAAACCAGCAGGAAATAGGGGTTTGGGAAATAAGAGCGCAAAATATGAACGAAAAATGTTAAACAATATCGGTGGTTTCATATTACATGGCTTTGAATTAAAATGAATGAAATTTCTACGATAACTGTTCGAAAACAAAACTTCTGATTGAATTTTCACTATATATTTATATGTGGTGTTATAAGATAAGGTGAAGTTGGGTATGATTGTATCTCTATATTTAACTAATGTATGATTACATTTTTGATACAACAATCTGATACTACTTGGATTTAATACTTATTTAGATTAAGTTTTGTTATGTTGGGTTAAGTGAGGTTAGGTTAGGTAAGGAGATTAGATTAGGTTGGGAGGTTAGGTTATGTTGTTAGGTGAGGTTGTGTGGATACTAACGTACTATTATTAAACTATCATAATCTAATCGAAACTAACCTAATCTAATAAACCTGTAATAGTATATTGTATAACGAGTATGGTATGCTACTCATGTCGAGTATGATATGCTGCACGTCATACGAGTGAGAATTAGACATTCCATTCGAATTGTGCACAATATATTTTCCATGACCACTATGTGTGAAAATGAGAATTACTATCTTCCAAACTTTAATTTAATACTTATTAAGATTAAGTTTTGTTATGTTGTGTTAAGTTAGGTAAGGATATTAGATTAAGTTGGGAGGTTAGGTTATGTTGTTAGGTGAGGTTGTGTGGATACTAACGTACTATTATTAAACTATCATAATCTAATCGAAATAACTTGAAACCTGTAATAGTATATTGTATAACGCGTATGGTATGCTAGCCATGTCGAGTATGATATGCTGCACGTCATACGAGTGAGAAATAGACATACCATTCAAATTATGCACAATATATTTCCTATGACCACTATGTGTGAAAATGAGAATTATTCTCTTCCAAACTTTCTGATATCGATGTGTTTCCAGACAAATTTAAAATATAAAGCTGCTTCGACAATAGTCGGAGGTGTTAGTATCTACGTCACTTTCACTAATAGAAGTTTATATCGAAAATATACATTATACATTATCTGTGGTAGTATTGAATGTAAATTTCGTAAATATCTAATTTTTACTGTTTAATTAAAGTTCTTAGCACAAAAAATCTCTAAACCAGAAATTGACTGAACAAGTTATGTTATAAAACTGAACAGCTAGGGCCAACTCAGTGCGTGGGGTTCTATGAACACATTCCCACACCGACTTGCCCAGGACTACGTGCTCTACCAGTGCTGTAATGAACATCCGTGATATGTATGACATTTTTTACGTAAAAAATCATAATGAAATGTGTTCGAAAAGAGATGGTTCCTTAATGGGAGGACCATGAAAAGAGTTGTCTATCCGGTTAGAAGGACAATGGACAAAAATATGGAGTGTCCTGTTTGAAGGTCAAGAGAAAAGATAGGTCGAATTAGTCACTGGTTTGTTACGAATGCACATGTTGAGAACGGCGAGGCAAGTTTGAGCCCTGTTTTATATTTGTCCCAAAATTATCAATATTTAGTCTATCTTCTTTTTACTGTTTAATTAAAGTTCTTACCACAAAAAATCTCTAAACCAGAAATTGACTGAACAAGTTATGTTATAAAACTGAACAGGTAGGGCCAAATCAGTGCGTGGGGTTCTATGAACACATTCCCACATCAACTTGCCCAGAACTACGTGCTCTACCAGTGCTGTAATGAACATCCGTGATATGTATGACATTTTTTACGTAAAAAATCATAATGAAATGTGTTCGAAAAGAGATGGTTCCTTAATGGGAGGACCATGAAAAGAGTTGTCTATCCGGTTAGAAGGACAATGGACAAAAATATGGAGTGTCCTGTTTGAAGGTCAAGAGAAAAGATAGGTCGAATTAGTCACTGGTTTGTTACGAATGCACATGTTGAGAACGGCGAGGCAAGTTTGAGCCCTGTTTTATATTTGTCGCCAAATTATCAATATTTAGTCTGGCGTGAAAGAACCTTTGAACTGTTTAGTCTACACCACATGTTTTTCACGTTTTTTGTAAGCCCTGAGCCGTCAAGTGGTTAATAAAGAGAACATGGAGGCACAAGACGCTCTTGGGGTAGGTTTATGTGGATGCGTGAAGCGTTTGGCGCCTTGAGCGTCTGGAAAACATCTTATCACGGCCAAGCGTGGCCAGCTGCATGTGTATAGATACGAGTAGAGTGGCACCCTGTGGGCAGGAGAGAGTGAGACAGGCAGGGCGCGCCTCTAGGTATGATTGCGGGCGGTGTGCCTGACTTGGTATGCCGCTGTTAGAGGGTGTTATCGGTCTTCTCCCGCTCAAAGTCGTGGGCTGAGGCGAGATCAAGATAAACTTTCGTTTGAAGAATTATGTTTAATAAAGTTAGTCACATTTTTACTTCCGAAACATTTACTTCTCTCTTTAACATCTACAACAATTTGCATCGGACGGGTAGTCCACGAATCCTGCTAAAAATAAAAGATCCGCGTTAATTCGCGGGTTGATGTTGCTGTTCGCAACAGCACACATGATGAATGTTCAGTAGCTGAAATCGTATTAATGTAGAAATGTTCAATAATTTTAAACGTAACATATTTGCACCAACTTCTCTCACTCTCCTCTTTGATAGGAAAATTTCGGGTTTCTCGGTTTTCCGGCTTGTCAGTTTTGGGCTAAACCGGGCTTTTATACTTTCAATGGTTTAATTCGAATTTTCGTAAAAGTTTCGGTTTCTATACCAGAATTTGCTGATCTTGAAAGTATCGGGTTCCGATACCAACATCGATGCGGTTGCGTCCCACTTCTAGTTGATGCTGAATGTTCCATTTCTTGAACCAAAATCGACGCAAGTACGCTCCACTACTAGATGATGTTGAAAGTTCTGTTTCTCAAACCGAAATCAACACTAGTGTACGAGAGCTTATTAATACTTGATTTTAAACCCGCGCTTTAGCAGACAAAACCGTTACACAATAAACCCGAACATTCACAAAACCCGAAAACCTGAGACTCGGGTTTCACTATTTTTTGACGAGTCTAGTTCGCACCTATGCGCTCATCGCGTTATCGGTCTAGCTGGTATCCCAGAACATGTGGCTACAGCTGCCGTTCAAAGCCAACCCTCGCACCCTGCGTGTTTGGCTGTTTCTTCCAACAAAGTTTGCGGGGGTTTACAAAGGTGATAAAAATACAACACATTAATTATCTTTACTTATACTATAAGACCCGTCCAGAAACACCAACACACTTGAGACACAGTCAACCAAAGAGAAGTAAAGATCTTATACAGATTTTTATGATGATTTGGAATAGTTTATATTACAATATCTCCTGTTGGCTAATGTAATTCTATCTACTCTGGCGTAATCCAACCAAAATAACATCAAACTCCATCTAATGATCTAATAAAACATGAATTCCAAGATGATTTAAGCATCCCCTGGTGATTATAATTACAAGTAGAGGGTTGTGTATCCCAATGTCGACTCCCTTCAACTACAACTTGTTCCCTGTACTGACTCGTTGTCAGAACCGATTCATTTTCATTTGAATTCCAAAATTAAGCAGCACAACCACCCCGGCAAGTTATATACCCCTTCTGTAAGTGAATGTTATTAGGGTGCTTCTACCTTTCCAACAAACCGACGAAAAAGCAAAGGGTGCATATTAACAATATTTTTATTGCACGTGTAATTTATGTTATTCGACGTGATTTATAACGATCGAGGGATTTACCTTCAAGTTCATTACCAACGAGCAAATTAAATACTGCAAAAGTATGAAAACTTTGCCATCGAACGCCTTTGTTAGTCGGCGGCCATTTTGGTTTGCCACCCCCGGCGCGGCGTGGTCGTTGCATGTTGGAATGCAAATGCAAATGCGCACGAACGTGGCCGTGTGAATTATTATAACATGATAAGAGTGGCTCGACCGTGGGTAAAATATGCGCGAGATGTTTATGCGAATGCGAGTATGGATGTCGAGTTTATACAACGTGTTTTGGAAATGGAACCATCCATATTAGCAGCGCTTTGGTAATTATATCCGGGGGGATGATTACTAGCTGGAATATTATGAACGCACTTGCTCTGCACACTGGCTGCTGATTAATTAATTACAAATGCTCGTTTCGGCGCATGATTTATGAATATGAGTGTAATAATTCCAATTGATATGAGTTATTTTCGATTTGATTGTTGCATATTCGTACTTGTCACAGGATTTGTGAGTGGCATTTTCCATTCGTTTATTGACTGCATTTAGCAAATTAATCTCTTTTGTTTTGTTTTATTTGTTTGTATTGGTAGTATACATATATAATTTTTGGACTAAAATAGAGTCACATTAATGCAGGACTTGTTTTTATGATTGGCCAAAATAGGCATTGATGACTCTGCGGAATTCGGATATATCTGAACCCAAAATCAGTGGGTTTCGGATAAAAACCTACAAATTTAATAGAATGTAATGTAGTTTGCTCACAAGTTTGTAGAGTAAAATTACGGTTTTCTTGAGAGAAGCGACATTATTTCATCGTTATGAAAAACGACGGTTTTTGCTTTCCAATAAAAGTATTCATACAATATGTATGAAGGGAAATATCATGGGTTGTTTCGGGCTAGTCTAACCGTCACGACGACGCACATTGTCCAAAAAAGACCGTTTTTGGCCACAATACATTCGCTCTCGTAGCGAGCGATCGCGCGCGCACGTTTTGCATTTTTCGAGGAGTTTTTTGCTCAAGATTTGTCATACTAAATATGAAGCTATGCAGATAAAACAAATATCAAAATGCTCCTCAATTCTTCTAGTTTCTCATGGTAACAAACTTATTTTAATCCCATTACGACAAAACTCTTTTATACTGCTTTTAAAATGAGCTGTTTTATGAAATTTTGAATCTGAACTTCAATAAGGGTTTTTCACCCTTATCCGTTAATCGAACAATATGCCACATACAACAATTTATTCCCCTTTTTATGTACTTTAACATGATATTAATATTTTCTAATCAGTTTTGTACAGCTATCGATTATACCTTGTTTTATAACATATTTCATGCATTTATCGGTTGTTTTCTTACAAATCAACACAAACTAAACTTATTAGTATAAAATCAGTTTAAATGAGTTTTATCGTAATGGGATTGAAATAAGTTTGATACCATGAGAGAGTAGAAGAATTAGGGAGTATTTTGATGTTTGTTTCATCTTCATAGCTTCATATTTAGTATGAAAAATCTTGTGTAAAATAACTCCTCGAAAATTACGAAAGGAGCGCGCGTTCGTAGCGACCGGATCGACGAATAATTTTGGCCACCGTTTGGCCACAGTGCGGCGCGCCGACTACCAAAGGTCAGTCTAATGGAGCGGTAGGTGTTAAAATATATAGTTCCATTTTCTGTTCCCTCCTGGTATGACTTCGTATAGGACCTCAACTTCCACAATTTATAGTATCGATCCTGGGTAATTAATAGATAATTTATTTATAATGTTTGTTTCGTAAATTTAGTTCTGAGCCAATTAATGTATGCCTTCTATCCACTAATGGAGGGCCAATATAAATAACAATATAATATAGAGCACAAGTAACTTCAGGTTGTTTGTCGAAATTTGATCGATATTTTGGATTAATACAAATCTGCCTGCAGCCGTGGTACTGAGTGGAAGAAGACCCATCGGTCCAGTCGAATTCTTGGTATAAATCGGCAATCACATTAGGTACCGAGCAGAGAAAGCAGCGGCCGCTGAGTCGGAGTCGGAGGAAATTCCTACAAAGTGAGACGAGGATGACTTAGAGTTGCATTGGCACACAGAACAGTGTTCAGAGGAGCTGCCATGGCTTTACCGGGATACATCCCAGCCCCTCTGCTAGCAAACGGATGAGAGGCCGTTCGCCGATCCCAAAAAATGTGGCTAGTCTAAATATGATATCATCAGAAAGATGCTGTCCTCTGAAGTAGATTGATAGCAAATGTATTATATACCCTCAGCAGTAGCCCCTTTAAGGGTCAATTTTATTGAATTTGTCTAAGAATTAATATAAAATTCAACAACTTATTGTCAAAAAGATGAAAGTTGAGGAAAGGCTGATAATGAGGATGTTCTCTGTAGTAGATTGATTTTTATAACGATTCTAATGGATTAGTTTTAATAATTTAATAATATATCAACAAACAAATAAAAAAAGTTATTTTGCGCATACATAAACGGTGTCCTCTGAAACAAGTTGTTTTCCGAGCCAAAATTCACCTGATATACCTGGTGAGTTTTTAACGTGAAAACTTTAAATATATCGAGAAATATGCCCTCTACGAAAAAATTGTACGTAATCAAAAAGTAACCATTCCATGGGGGAAATATGATCGTCGTATACTCAGCAAAATTCGATCTCGCAAACCTTGAATCAGAAGGCAAGGTCTCTAACGGATGCACCACGAAATCGATACGGCTGAATGCGCTGTTAAAGCAATATATATATCATGACTTATCTGTGGCCAAACTTTGAAAATGGTTTTTGAGCAAACGGCACAAAACGGCATAAAATCCCGTTAACACAAATTATTTCTATATATTTACTACACGTACAACTGCTTCATTCGATTTGTTGTTGGACAATTGGAACACTCTCCTTATAAGCCAAGAAAATAATTTAGCCCGATTTTTACATTTGAAAATAAATTCATAAAATTAATTTTTACCGCTTACAGAAGCAACTACGAAAAAATGTTTGGAACAAATCTTCCTTACTTTTAATCGTACAATTCGAATCTGCATTAAAAAATAGGGGTACTCATTTAAAATTTACAAGTTACCCTCACCCCACCCTCAGGGGATGGGGTTATACCACGATCATATTTTTCCCATGGATTGGTTACTTTTTGATTACCTACAATTTTTTCGTAGAGGGCATATTTCTTGAGATATTTAAAGTTTTCACGGTAAAAACTCACCAGGTATATCTGGTGAATTTTGGCTCGGAAAACAACTTGTTTCAGAGGACACCGTTTATGTATGCCCAAATTACCTTTTTTTATTTGTTTGCTGATATATTATTAAATTATTAAGCAGAACTAGTATACCGGGTAGTAGTAGCAGAACTGTATACCGGGTGAATACAGTTCTGCTAGTTGAAAGTCATTATACGGCAATTGAATTAGTGTTTCCTATTTTTATCAATACTTGTTGCCAAAATTTAACGCCTCCGAAATTGAAGCAGATGATCGAAAAATCAAATTCTACATAAAATTTGACATATAGCTTTTGACATAACTTATGCATAATTATTATTATTGCAGCCCCTTCGCAACGTTTCCTTTGTTACAACATTGCTTTTTAAATAATGAAGCGAAAAAAGTGTTCCATCAAAATGTGGTAAATATCACCCTGAATCGGTTCGTACATAAATTATACTCGTGGGGGTAAGCGAAATATGAGAAAAAAATGGAATATTTGGATTCAGTTATTTATTTGTGACCGACGATGCTGACATTATTAGGCTCAACTTCACCATTCCATAATATCTCTCCTAAATAATTAATCTAAGCATATCTTACTGAAGATTGTGGCATATTTACTTTTAAATCGTTTACTGTAAGAATCTATATATTAATTAAGCACAAAATTAAAAGTTTAAGTTTAAATAAAAGTAATTTTTGGGACAAGTCATTTCAACTCATGCTGTGAAAATATTGGCATTATTATACTCAATTTTCAGTAGTTATAATATGGCGTCTAAGTAACTAAACGAAGAAGTGTTGCACTAGGATATAGCAAATATCACGCTGAATCGAATGATTTATAATCCTAGAATTGCTGGATATATGAAAATATTTGACATCTTGTGAACCAGTCAATTTTTCCGAAACCTCCGTTTTTTTGCACGTAAGATATCGCAATGGTCACACCATCTTTCGGCTTCATGGGATAAATTAGAACCAATTACATTTCATGAAAAATCGATTACTACATTAGTGAGAATTCTACGATGTGTATGTTAGAAATTAATATAAAACAAAGATTGAATTTCAATTTTAGTTCCACCATTTCGCCGCTATGTGGTACTGTCGGACGTTGGTCCTCTTAAACATTTAAATATCAAAACCCCAATAGAACCCGTTGTCACTATTCAATAACCGAAAACCGAGTTTTGAAACCCTATTTTTCGAATCGATATAATATGAATTCCTCAACACTCTAAACATCGGTGGAATGATTCAATATTTCATCGAAGCCAAATATCAAAGAGTCAAGGTGAAAAGGTGAAAACCAACCGACTAGACGATGAAAATGAAATACTAAACATAAAGCTCGGCCGCAATTTATGCGTCTGAAAATGATTTGCATGTCTCCGGTTCGAAACCAAATTTTTTCCAATTACACTAGCTTACGGTAAGCTGATGTAGTATTACTACGTATATAACAGTCTCGGATGTTGCATTTTTTTCCTCTATATTTCACTTTATATATTTCTCGGTTGTATATTACACTCCTTACACCCGAGGTGTTTGTGCTATCAATGTTGTTCGTTTACATTTTCACATTTTTCACCGCTGAAACATGTTTCAATCCAGCTGGCAAGTCATGTGCTTGGTATATTATTATTCTATTATCGTGTTTTCAGTGCATTTGAAGATTCATGCCGGTGATAAGCGCTTGAGCTCGTTGGTTTCTTTTCGTAATTTAATTTAGGGTTACCAGAGCATTCTCAAGAGAATTAAAGTTTATATGGTTGAAATTTGAAGCTTTTTATTATGTCTACTATAAGATTAAATCTGTAACTGAAATTTGGTTTCTTTGCTTTATTTCTATAGTTCTTAGTTATTTATCTTCATAGCTAGTATTAAGTTAAAAATATGTAAGCTTAAATGCCTCCTTATAATTGCTAGGGAGTTAGAACGTTCCTTACAAAATGCCTTGAAGACGCCTTTTCTAAAATTGTTATAGTTTTGAAATGTATCCAATAAAATAACCGATGGTAACCCTGTTTTCCTATTGCCTTGTTTATAATGCTCATAATTCAGTCTAATACCCAGTAATTCGTGTCATTTAAGTTTCTGAATGGCCGACGGTCATTGAATCACTAATTGAACAATTACACAGCACGATATCTATCTTCTTCATTGTCTTATCTAATCTTCATCGACGCATCGATTTTTATGTCCAATATACTAAAATCTCCATAAATTACCAACAAGTAAGCACGATATCAATGCCGAACAAAGGAAAATATAAAGTCTATACTGCTGTTTACCACAACCATTTTTACCACTATCACCAGTTTTGAATACGAAAAGATTCCGCGTCAAATCTTACAACAGTTTATGTACAAATTGCCAGTTAATCTATGGTAATTTCACGTTAATTACATATATTTTGACGAAGTAATTGTTTTTTTTTCACACCATCTAACCCTTACGAAGCATGTTTATTTACGACGTACTGCTTAGAAAATATTATTTCCTATTACTGGGTACTGGGAGACACGTCAGACGATGATGAAATGTCGATATGTGTCGAAATCGATATTTTCAATTTTTCGGTATGTCGATATCGAAATATCGTCTTGGAAATATCGATATTAACAATATCGATCAAATCGAAATTCCACCGGAGCGCCATCTGTATATGGGTTTCAGGAATAATTACCAACAATCTGCAGTGATTAATGGAATCTCTGACTGATACACTGGCTATAGCAGTGTTCCAAAACCTATATCCGCGATTTTTTGTTACTGTTAATCTTATGATAACAACGAAAATCGATATTTAAAGTAACACTAACAATAATAATAATACATCAGCCTTTCTGCCAAATAAAATAATTGCAATAATTCATAAAAGTAGTAGTATTATAATTGTAATACTAGCAAAAAATCAATGTTGATCTTAATCTTATGATTCCAACAAATATCAATGGATTAAATGTGGCCCTAAAAAGAAAAATTGCCAATTTTGACCCTCTGAGAATACTTCCCAGATGGCGGTTACGTCAATGACATGTCAAAAAGACACTAAAATTTTCGATATCGATATATCGATATTATGGGAAATAAAATTATCGATAAATATCGAAATTTTGAGGCTGATACATCGATATTTATCAATATCGATATTTTTTGACATATCTACTGGGAACATTTCTTGCTCATTTGACACGGTACCTTTACGTACTGAAAAATTGATGTTCTCCGATAGTCTCAACTTTACGTTAGAATGAAAGCAAAGTAAGCAACGCAAAATCTAAGTACGTACGTAGTGAATTGAAACAATGCCCATGGATAGGGATCTCAAAAAAGTATCGATAAGTATCGTTAACACATTTCGATACTTTTTATCGACTTTTATCTATACTTTAATTTTCGATACTTATCGATAGCATCGAATTAGTCATTTTCGATATTTTTTGACATGCCCCTACACTGAGGCCATCTGTTAATGACAACCACCAATTATTATGTTAATCGTACTCTCAGCGATCGATTCGTCGTGCAGTATTGGTTATTTTGAAGTCTGGATTTATATTTATTATGTATTTGTATTACATGTTATTGTTGTGATTTTTGTATCATGTGAATTGAGTGTTGTGGGTTGCGCACATTTGCGATTGTTGATGTTGGGGGCTGTGGTTTTTATAGGTGTGGATTAATGTGATTTTTTGTGAGTTGCAATTGTGGATAATGGGTGCCCACCCCGGGGACTCGAACCCCGTCCGGCTGCGTGGTAAGCAGAAGCACTACTGACTGTGCTGCCCAGGTGGGCTGTTATTCGATATTTTGTTGGTTTTGAGTGTATAATATTGTGACTTGTGCTAATGGTATCTCTTTGTGTGCTTCAAATGAGGGTTTTTAAATATTTCAAGGAAATGTCGTTTTCTATTTATATATTTCAAGCGTAGCCGGACCGGTCATCGTTGTTCAAATCAACGTCGGGCACTTCTCTGCGGGCTGAACATCGCGTGTTCCCTTCTACGTCGGGCTAACCATCGTGAGGGCACTTCATCGTCAGCATTATAAAACATGAACGGTTGGTTATTTTCAACATTTTCATGTAATTATGCCCTACCATTTCCATACTTAAACGAATATTAAAATTAAATTTGATATGAAACACCAGTGAATTAGAAAATTTATGGAACCATTTTCTAGTTATTAGAAACAACATTATAAATTGTAGATTCTTATTTATTCGCCTCAGGTGAAAAATTTTGACATTAACGTAATTACCATGAGTCCTGCTGTCGATGCTGTGAATATGGGCTTTCTAAATTCATAATCAACAGACATATGGTCATATTTGAACCTGCGCAAAGTATTTTATATGGGCACAATCAAATGAATCAAACTATTTTTTGTCCATAACTTGGTCACCTTACGTAATAATTACCTGAAATATATATTAACACATTTCATTTCCGATTCTTCATCGAACCTTGAGAAAATTAGCTGGGAATATTAGGTATTTCCAAAATCAAAAATTTGCATGGTCCTCATATGCGTCATTTTACGATTGCTTTTACTAGGGTAGTAGGATCACATCGGCCATTAAAAGTTGTTGCTGAAAAATGAAGATAAAAACATATTGACTAGCTTAATCCAATGAATATAAAATATAAAACTTCAAGGAACTTGCTTATATTTATTTATATTTATTGAAATATGTAATTACGAATCTTCAAAGTTCATTTTTAAGCATAATTAATCATCGACAAGTCAAGTAAAGTTATACGTGCGTTTGTTTTTGGGCTGAGCGCGCGCAAGCCGGTAATCATCGTTACGGCGAGGCATGGCGGCCCCCGCAACGCCGGCTTGTTAACATATCGTAACGTCGGATATGTTAATTACGTTGATTGCGGCTTGTCAATATTGATTATAGTAATAACCTGCTCGTCGCCGCTCCAAGTTCGGTGGGTTGTCGTATGCGTATGCATGTAGATGAGAGTAGGTGAGTTTGTGTGAGGGAATGTGTCGATGCCTTATCGACGACTACTTGGCGTTGTGCGATGCGTTCCAAAGCTTTCGCCGGAATGCTAATGAAGAGATTTTCGTTTCGTAGAGAAATTAATTTAAATAATTTCCAAGACAGCTGCCGACGCATTCTTACATCGATGCTTATCGGCACATTACACATGCCAAATTGATGTCAAATTAATTTTAATCTTCGTACATATGGTTGCTTCTCTTTGTATTTTCCTAGGTCCAGAATCATTTTTTATCACAAGTTTAGCATTTTTGCACACTTATAGTGACTAGGTATACAGAGTGTGCGAAATTTTGTAAAATAATAAATATTCCTGTCGTTCCTGTCGTGGTAATTTGCTGCAGGCTTGGGAAAAGAATATATGTATACTTTTCGTAGGTTAATCTGCGCATTCTCCGTTGATAAATTCGGAAGT
Organism: Mimaenictus wilsoni; assembly: GCA_027575185.1. Classification (NCBI taxonomy): domain Eukaryota; kingdom Metazoa; phylum Arthropoda; class Insecta; order Coleoptera; family Staphylinidae; genus Mimaenictus; species Mimaenictus wilsoni. Next base: position 20,606 of record JAODAC010010844.1, read on the forward strand.
GTCAATGTTTCATGTTGAATCTTGGCCAATATAAATTTATCCTAAATGTTCATATTTGCGAAAACTCTATTGGATAACCTGTGTAAGTTCCAACAATGCCTATATTAAAATATGATTGTGCATTTTTTTCAGAATTGCATGTGAAGGATGAAAATCTGAGTGAACTAAGATGGTTTCTGACTTCAATCACCAGAAGATGCATGCTTGTCTTCCGGATATGCGATGTATATCGCTAGGTTTTAACTAGAGTTGTGGGAAAATGACTATGATACCCAAAGTGATTTTCATTATAATTGTTTCTCATAGTACAAACATTTATTAGAGGTATAGAAATGAAACTGTGGAATGCTTGTATGAAGCCGATTTTGCTGTATGGCGTGGATGTATGGGGCTGAGATGTACGGGACCAGACCTGGTTCCTGTAGAACATGATGGCATTCGAGAGATCGACCCGGACTATACACTTCTTCAGGAGACAGGAAGACAGGAAAGATGAAACGACTGCAAGGGTGCTGAAAGATGAAGCGACTGCAAGAGTGACAGATATGAGGATGAGATGGAGAGGATGGGAACTGATAGATTGATGAAGAATGTGTGGATGTACTGTGCTAGCAGGGGGTTCAATAGGTGGGCAGTGGTACGAATCGGTGGGCATCTATGATCAGACAATAGTGGCAACAACGTGGAGCAATTGTGGTAATGGCAAGGGAGAGAGGAAGAGGAATTGAAGAACAGATAAAGCAAAACGAAATCATTCTCAGCTCCAACAATCCATCATACAAGAGGATCCAGGTGGTTGGATGGAGGCCAGGGTACATAGAAGATAGGGGACTTAGTGCGAAATAGAAGCACTCCTGGCGAGAGCCCGATAATGATGGGAAGAGAAGGGACGTAAGGTATGGATGGGGCAGATTACACCCGGTGTATGCTATACGGGATTGGGATTGGTATGTTGCAGCACCTGGCGTGGCAATGTGCGGGCATAGAAAAGGATAATCACTAGGAGATGGTAATCGGGTGAAGGAATGATAAGATGAGAGAGGCGGAGGGTGTTGCTTGCATCACAATCTGAGACTCCGGCATCGGCAGCCATCTTCACCTGCGAGTCCATCTTCAGCAGTCAAGTTGTTGTTATCTGTGAGTCCGATATCAGCAGCCGCCACCAGCCAGTCCATCACCGAGTCCATCACCGCCAGTTTTCACCTGCGAGTCCGACCATTATCTGTCCCGACGACAAGCGCCAGCCGACCTCCCCCGCCTGGATATCCACGTTATCTCTTATATTGTGGCACAAATAAGCCAAACAATGAAACTATTAAGAAACTAAAACATCCAGCCAACGGTATCTTCGATAAATGCTAAGTCGGGAGTCCTGTTATACCCATGGACGTTGGGAACGTAAACATTGGGAACAGTGCAAGTAAAAGGGCTCTCGAAATGTTTAACAATTATTTGCTCGGAAACTATCCGGTATTGCGTCCTAGGATTCTCACCAGCTTCAGCTTCGAAAATTTCATTTAACAGGGCGTAGACTCACCTCGTTAGGCTCACAGTAAAAGAAAATCTGAAGGGGAACTGCCATGTTTTCATACTAGTTATAGGATACTTGAGACCAGTGAAGTGCAAATCTCCCACAAATTGCAACATTTCGATCTATTTTTCTGCCTATAAGAGAGGGTTTGATGAATCCTGATGACATCCTTGCGATACAGTCCATACAATAGTCTTCATAATCATCTTTCCCACCTTCTGAGGCACAATTATCTATTATGGGTTTAGTGAATTGTTTCAACTAGTTCCGATTTAACTCGTAAGTTCCAGCAATTTTTGGTTGCTATGAAGTTTTAATTGTCGTTTGATCTTTCGTCCGGGAGTATTATCACATCCTATTTTACCGCCTTACATCCTTTTCCCACAGATAAATCTTCTTCTGCATAATCATTCCAGCACCGATTTCCAGTCCATCAGCCATGATATTGTCAGTTCTGTGACCCGGTGGTCTGAAAGTCATATTTGGGTACCACGATTGCTCCTAGCCAGCTTCACGAAGGTCCTATGCCATTCCCCGATGATCCTTGAAGACTAACATGGCTTCTTTGACACATTCAGAATACCTGGTTATCGGAGCAGATAACTATGCGAACTATGCCAACTTCACAGTCACACCTTTGCGGGCATTTCCTTTTAATACTAGTTATTTTATTGGCGATAGAGAGCTAAATGTGGCGGATAAAAGACTGATAGCTAGAGCACGGTGTGGATCGGAAGAGAGGGGATGGAAGGTGTGGATGGGAGATTAATATGTCAGGTGTATCCTATGTGGAAGGGGGAGGGATTCCTCGGAGCATGTTGGGAGTGATTCTATAGGAATGAAAGAGAAGTGGGCGCGTGATTGCCAGGGGAAAAAAGGGGGAGCGAAAGAATGGCTGAGTGAGGATGGAAGGGGGGTGGCAATTTTGAAGGTGATAACAACGCGGAAGGAAACAGTGCGGACTGTACGCCTACCTACCATCAACTACGGGGAGGCGTCAAATTGAAGGTACCTAGGGAGTGAACGAGGAAAACGCCGGGCAGAAGGAGTCCAGAGTAAGGATAGGGAGTGAAAGTGCAAAAGAAGTTTAGCGGGTCTGATTATTTTTTGTTGAAATGGTATTTATTTAATCAATTTTTGTTTGATAGTATTTAGTATGTTAAATTTTACTTGTTATTTATTATAATGAATGTATGTAATGGAAGGGGGGGAGTAATGTGCCAATAAGGGTTGTCTACTATTTTATTAAATTTTCCTAAATGCTACTAGATAGAGGAATCTCATGCATTTGGGTTTCACCCTGTCGGTCAGGCCGTGCCCACATTTAAAAATAAAACAGCAATAACCAACAGATGCTTTTTCCATTTAATAATAATCAAAAAGAAAAAGTCCAAAAGTAAAAGCAAAAGATACATAATTCGTCTAAAGAATTCACCTAGAAAACGAACAACATTAGTTAATTGATATTCTTCGCGTTTGATATTTCTTCATTTCCTGGAATATATTTGTCGCGTCTTTTCCGATTGTCCTTCAACTTCAAGACACGCCGTATCGCCACCCGACTACTCCAATTACGCACCCCTTACTTATTTATTTGTTTATACATCAAATATTCCTTCAGATCCATTTGTCTCGCTGATAACAACAAGCCAATAACAACAAACGAAATTGGGCGGACGTATAAGTAACCCCCAAATGCGTATTTAATGAAAATCTACCAGAAAGTGAGCTAGTTATCCTCCGATCCTGATGAATTATGAACGAATGTCAATCGTCATAAATCACATACCCACATATCCACCATGAAGGTTGATATACTTTCGAAATTTTCTCAGGGGGCTAAACGTAATCGTTGCGGCGTTGTGTAGTTGTTTGTAGGAAATGTGGAGGACACAAAGGACGGAATTTTATTACGCCTCAATGAACGGTTATTACGTTATGGGGAATATTTCGGAGCTTAAGAATGACGTGTTTATTGACACTAACGATCCGAAATTGAATTATAAATTAGTTGCGCTTATCAATTATTCAGAGTGTGTTTTGTTGCTCTATCATTGATTAAATCGAGTACTCAGTATCGATTGGAAATATGTGGCAAATAGGGAAAATTATCTTTAACCTAGTTTAGGAACAATATTTTGTTATAAATCTCAAGGAAATTTTGATTAATTATAAATGAGTAAAATTTCAAATAAAGAAAGTTTAAGTTTGATATTAGAAAGATTTGAGTTTAGAAATTAGAGTATATTTATTTTATATAGATAACAATAAAATAATGTGATTTAATATATAAAATAATAATGTGCCTTGTTTGTGAATGTTTTGCATTGGTAAAATAAATGTGTATTTGTGCTTCAAAAACCTTTTGGATATACGTTCATAAATTGACTCAATTTCAACGATCTGTAACATTTACTATAGACAATTAATAGGATAGCTGTTTCATTAATTAGCGACAAATTTAATTCTGAATCGATTAATATCTTATATGTACACATAGAAATGTGGCAAATATAAATAAAAGTGTGATCTTTAAAAGAAGTATTTTTTCTTACAGCGAAAACTTTTATGACTCCTAACATTGGTTCTAAATAATCAAATGAAACACTGTCTCAGGAGATTAAAGTAATTTTCACGCTGAATCGATTGGTGCATGATTTATACTTTTATAAATAAGGGAAATGTGAATAAAAATGGAATGTTTTAATTGGAGTAAATTTCAATGATATATAAAATGATTTCTAAAAATGTTTTCTAAAATACTCTAGCAAGAAACTCAACTTTCATGAGTTATAATATCGGTCCTAAGTAAACAAATGGAAAACTATCCCTTGAGTTTGAAGATATTTTCCCGCAGAATCGACTGGTACTTGATTTGTAATCCTAGCAATACGGAAAATATGAAAAAAAAAATGAAAAACCTTAAACTCAACATTTTTTAGAAAATATGTTTTTAGACGGTATATTTCTCAATAATTACCTAATATTTCGGCGTAAATGTGTAAATCTATACAAAATATATTTAATTAGGAATCGATCTGTATAAGTATGGCCATTCTATAATATGCAAATTAAAAAAATATTTCAAAACGGCAGTGAACAGGCATGAACAGAATTTTCATGTTCTTGCAACATGAACATGAAAATTCATGAACATGAAAAATCTGTTCATATACCAGTATCAGCTGATCTTAAAAATATTGGGTTCCGATATCATAATCGACGAGGGTGTGCCCCCATTACTCCTTGATACTGAATGTTCTTATGTAAAAACTAAATGATCTAATCTTGAAAATATTGGGATCCAATACCATCATGGACACACTCATCGCAAGCGGAGGGAAATTTTGACTTCTATATGGTTTATTACAAATAATAAATATCAAAGGGCGAATAGAACAAATAACAAAGCATCCGTCTTCACTTAATTTTAATTTTACGTTGTGACTTTTATATGTTTATTAACTAATTATTAACTGTCAAGGAAAGGCAAGAAGTGCATGGGGTGTGTGAAACGGAAGTGGGGGAATATGTGGGGAAATAACTGGGATGTGTTATTAAGGCTATGCGATGCATGTGTCAAACCGAGACTGTTGTATGGTGTGGAAGTGTGGGGCTGTGTGAATGGAAAGCATTAGAGTGAGAACAAACGTGGTTCATCAAAGATATGTTGGGCCTCGAAAGATCCACTCCCAGGTATATTGTA
>JAODAC010010855.1:4810-16985 GCA_027575185.1 Mimaenictus wilsoni
CAGTTACTTTTCAATTATTTTCTTTGCTATGTTCATAGAATCTGTATTAATTGAATGGTTCCTTCATTAAGTGTCGGTACATGAAGTTGTCTACATTTTGAGCTAGTTTTAGCTGTTAGGGCGTCAAACGAAACGTAACAAAGCGTTAAATCAAAGAAACTTATGCAACTTCGTATACTATTATAAATATATTCAACCAAATTAGTAAATATCTGTCAAAATGCATCTTTCATTCTTAACAATTTAATATATGATGATATATTGCAAATTTCCTCAGAATTCTGTATAGTTTCTTCATTTTGTCTTCAGTTGAACTTTTCATTTGGATTACCTATATTTACATCAACATTTGAGAATGAATACTTTATATTAAAGTCACTAATTCAAGAAAATCAGAACAAAAGCAGTTACTTTTCAATTATTTTCTTTGCTATGTTCATAGAATCTGTATTAATTGAATGGTTCCTTCATTAAGTGTCGGCACATCAAGTTGCCTACATTTTGATCTAGTTTTAGCTGTTGGGATGTCAAACGAAACGTAACAAAACATTAAGTCAAAGAAACCTATGCAACTTCATACATTATAATAAATATATTCAACCAAAGTAGTAAATATCTGTAAAAAATCATTTTCCATTGTTAACAATTCCAATATGTGGTGTTATATTGCTATTTTCTTCAAAAGTCTGCATAATTTCTTCATTTTCATTAGTCTTGAATGATTATCAAGTTTTCGAATATATTTTCACAAAATACAGGCATTGCACATGAAATGAACCAAACTGAACAACGCGACGCGTCGAGATTTCAGTCAGCATCGTGCTTCACCCTTTTTTTCTCTCTCTCCGAAACGTCCGTGTGAACGTGGTCACCGGAAGCCGTCCTACCCTCCGCCCCGGGTTGCTGCCGACAGCGCAACCCAAGTGAACGCGGTGAGCGCGTTGAATTTCGTCCTGCGCGTCGTGGCGTGCGCCGGCGAGAGGGACGCCCTCGTCCCCTGTGGGAAGAACGGGAGTGCCCTACGTGCACGGATTATTAGGTCGGCTTGAGTTTTACAACAATGCGTACACGCCACGCCGTACACTGATTTCCCTTCCACGTACGATGCGTACGATGAGTGTATGTGTGAATATGTGAGAGAGTGCCCAGTGTAAGAAAAAAAAATTGGGATGCTGTGCGACTGCTTTAGCAAGAGAGGTGAGAGGTTAGAGTGGCATCGGGCGAGTAACGAGAGCAGTGAAGGTACGTCGAGACGGTGTACCCAAAAGCAAAAATTCACATAGAACTTGGTTTTGATTGACGTTTGAAGAGTGTTGTTCCTGCCTCTCTTTCTCGTTTCAATGTTTTTCTTTTACGTTTTAGAATTTCTTGATTTTAAAGAAGAACAAGCATCTTAATTAAAATCAACTTTTTTAACGTTTATTCTTTGAAAAACTCCGAGAAAGACATTTTTAAGTTTTGACGGGAAAATTTAAAAATGTTTTAAATGCAATTTAGGTGCATAATATGTAAATATTGGTGAGATTAACTAATAAATCTCAATCTACATTTGTTTTTCTTTGCTTAGAAGTTTGAAAAAGGGAGTAAGTGACTTTAAAATCACTATTATAGGTATTTTTAAAATTTTGTATCATATTAAAAAGAGCAACACAGTTAGAAATCTGTATTGAAAGCAAAAATCTACAAATATTTGAAAGTCTAACAAACAAATATGTCAAAAAAATTGATGTGTCTTAGTATATGATTGAAAAAAGGTGACATAAACGTTTAAAAATTTTTGGCGGAAAATTAAACGAAAGTAGGTATAATAAACACATTTTATGGTCAAAATATTTAAATGTATGAAAGTATAACCAAGAAATCTCATTCTAAATTTGTTATCCCTTCTATTATAGTTGGAAGGAGAAGATTTTTTCAAAATTCCTATTTATAGACATTTAAAAATTTGGCGAGAAATTAAAAAAAAAACCGAATAAAAGCAATTTAGGCTCAAAATATCTAAACATATGTAAACTAACCTATAATTCCTCACTTGTTAACCCCTTTTTTTGAAGTTTACGAAAGTGTGAAATTTAGTTTAAATAAACCTATTTATCGTCACTCAGTTAAATTCCAATTTTTATCAATTCCAATAAATTCCAATTGATGAGACTAACCAATAAATCACATTCTAGATTTGTTTTCCTTTGTTTAAAAGATGGAAAAAAGAAAAAATGTATTTAAAATTCCTATTTTTAGACATTTAAAATATATAAATATATGAAAACTAACCAATAAATCTCATTCCACATTTGTTTTCCTTTGTTTAAAAGTTGGAAAAAGAAAAAAATATATATTTAAAACTCCTATTTATAGACATTTAAAATTTTGGCGGGAAATTAAAAAAAAAACAGTATAGCAGCAGTTTAGGCACTAAATATCTAAATATATGAAAACTAACCAATAAATCTTATTCTTCATTTGTTATACCCCTTTTTGGAGTTTGCAAAAGGGTAGAATTGACTTTACAAAACCCTATTTATCGTCACTCAATTAAATTCCAATTTTTAGTGGAATTTTTCAGCCCTAATCGTATTGATATAGGGTTGTTCATAGAATTGCATCGATGTGAGATGCCAGAGATCAATTGGCGTTTTACGCTTTTGATGCGCTCTGCTCACTCAATGCACTCAATGCGTAAATTATAACAATGAGCAGATTAACGCGTTAAGGTGCTAACTTTTGTTGCTCACACTTGAGCACTTGAGTAGCACCACACACACACACACACACACACACATGCTCACACATACACACCCATACACGTAAATACACACATAGGAATACGTATACAAATACGAATACAACAAACGCGCATTTTGGTCGCTTTTATTGTAATTCATCTTATTGTGCGCGGCAGCGACCGCATGATGTACAATGACGCATGTGTGGATATCGTGCAACTAGTGCATCGCCACACTCAGCCACTGTTATTATTTATTCACATTATTGCGTCTGAATATAGGTGATTGTTGTGAATATATGTGTGTGTGTGTGTGTGTGTGTGTGTGTATGTGTGTGTGACTATGTGTGGGTATTGTTGTTGTTTTGTGTAGTACCTGTTTGCACACAACACGCGCGCTGCTAAATTTGCAAATCAAAGGACCATCCCCTGCGACGTCTGTCTCTTTAATTCCCACATTGCTATTCACATTCAAATTCCGTTTGCTCCTCGATATTCTCCGATTTTATTGACGTTCTGATTTACATATTGCTAATTTGAACATATGAGAGTGCCTGAGTATGTTTTTTGACTGGCAAGGAGAGGGTCTCAGTTGTCCAACTCGAGTTTGAATGAAATTTTTTTGTACGTGCGTACCAAACTTTGAAATTTTTTTGATAAACTGCTCAAAACGGCGCAAAACCCGGTTAACCCGATCCGACTGGTACCACATAACGGCAAAATGCGGAACTAAAGTGTGAAATGCAAGCTTTGTTCTAAAATATTTTCTACTCTGCATGTTACAGAATGCCTATCCTTGCACGGATCGATTCCTCATTAAATATAGTTTGTTACGTTATGAACATTTACGCCTAAATGTTGGGTAATTATTGAGATATTTATCATGTAAAAATGTCTTTTCCGAAAATGTCGAGTTTTATGTTTTTCATTTTTCTTTCATATTTCCCGTATTGCTAGGATTGAAAATAATGCACCAATTGATTCATTGTGAAAATATCTTCAATCACTTGGGATAGGTTTTCATTTGATTACTTAGAACCGATATTATGACTCATGAAAGTTGTCAGTGAAATCATCAACGATATTAAACTCAACTTTCATGAGTAATAATATCAGTTCTAAGTAATCAAACGAAAAACTGTCCCAGAGGTTTGGAGATATTTTCCCGCTGAATCGATTGGTGCATGGTTTACAATTTTAGGAAAACGGAAAATATGAAAAAAATATGAAAAACCTAAAACTCGATATTTTCGGAAAAGACGTATTTTACACGATAAATATCTCAATAATTACCCAACATTTATGTGTAAACATTCATAACAAAACAAACTATATTTAATGAAGAATCGATCCGTATAAGGATACGCATTCTGTAACGCGCAGATTAGAAAATATTAGAACAAAGTTTGATTTTCACGCTTTAGTTCCGCATTTTGCAGCTACGTGGTACCGGTCGGACCCAGTCCTCTTAACAAAATTTATTTCTATGTATGTATTACACGTACAAAAATTTTCATTCAATTCCGTGTTGGACAATTGAGACACTCTCCTGGTGAGTAGACTTTTTTGTATCATTTGGTCTCATGTCAATTTTCGATCAAAAATGTTGGCGACTATCCTTCACAGTAGTTTTTAAGTTGATTTAAAAATAGCTATAACTCTTATAATTTTAAATTTTTTTACGCCTATTCTCTCTCTCTCTCTCTCTCTCTCTCTCTCTCTCTTTTACTTTGCCCTATTTTTCCATTTTACCCACCCTTCTCATGACAGCTTCCCATTTGCACTCCTCTTCGTTTTGTATCCTTTCCGCTTTCCTTTCTTGTATCTGAGTCCTCTTTCATATCTCATCTTCCTTCTCCTTAGCTTCTTCCAGCCCTCCTCTCACCTCTTTAATCACGTTTTCTTTTTCCAACATGCTATTCTTGACCACGCCTAGCTCTTTCCTAAATTCTGTTATTTCCTTCTCGTTCGTCTCCAAATCATTGCACAGCTTGTCTACTTCTCTCCGCCATTCCTCATTTTCCCCATCATTTGTATTAGCTTCTTCCTGCCAAGTCTGGACGGTCTCCCACAGAACTTCTACCGCATCCTTACCATCTAACTTGCATGCATCTAGTAATTCTCCCACAGTCCTTCTTCTTTTACCCCACCACTGGGGTGGAGGTGTTCCCTCAATGGACATGATCGGCTTTATTTGTTGTTATTTCGATGCACAACACTTCACGCACAGAGTTCGTGACTTTACTTCGATAGACGTTCAAATTAAAATTAATAAAAACTTAATTGAGATCAACGACATCGCTAAAAAACTAATTTTATCATTTCACTTGAAATAAATGTAATTTTTTGACAATATCTGTGAATAAATTTGTAATAAATATTTATATATCATTGTATTATATTCATATTCATATTCATATCATATATTTGAAGATAAATATTTTACGATATTATGTCGGAAAGACCCACAGAGGTCGATAGACATTAAAATATGTGATATTATTATTTTACGATAAACTACTTTAAAAGAGACCTTTTCATAATTTTTTTTGAAATTTAAAATGCTTTACATTTTGCATTAGAAAAAACTACAAAGTCTAAAAGTCACATAATACTCATTGAACACATTGTACGTAGAAAAATATTAACAATGATTAAACACACATTTGACGCGCGTTCTTTGTGATAATTTCGAGTAAAACGCCAGCGAACTTCATTCATTCAACCAAACTAGAATGGAGGAAAAACTATGAAAACTGTTTGAATCAACCGAATCACCAGTGGGGTGGGGGTGGAGGTGTTCACTCGATGGGCATGACCGGCTTTATTTGTTGTTATTTCCATGCACAACACTTCACGCACAGAGTTCGTGACTTTACTTCGATAGACGTTCAAATTAAAATTAATAAAAACTTAATTGAGATCAACGACATCGCTAAAAAACTAATTTTATCATTTCACTTGAAATAAATGTAATTTTTTGACAATATCTGTGAATAAATTTGTAATAAATATTTATATATCATTGTATTATATTCATATTCATATTCATATCATATATTTGAAGATAAATATTTTACGATATTATGTCGGAAAGACCCACAGAGGTCGATAGACATTAAAATATGTGATATTATTATTTTACGATAAACTACTTTAAAAGAGACCTTTTCATAATTTTTTTTGAAATTTAAAATGCTTTACATTTTGCATTAGAAAAAACTACAAAGTCTAAAAGTCACATAATACTCATTGAACACATTGTACGTAGAAAAATATTAACAATGATTAAACACACATTTGACGCGCGTTCTTTGTGATAATTTCGAGTAAAACGCCAGCGAACTTCATTCATTCAACCAAACTAGAATGGAGGAAAAACTATGAAAACTGTTTGAATCAACCGAACCGCCAATGGGCGTGTCACCTTCTTAGCACGGGGTAATATAACGCCACCGCATAAATATCATATTCCAACTGATGTGACAGCTACTGTACCAAGTATTTTCGACGATCTTTCCGCCGCTTTCCGTTCGTGGAATCGCTTCCCAATCACAATGGGTCGTCGTAAAAAAGATTTGATATCCATTCACAAACCGTTTCGCCACCGACACACATACCCCCGAGGCCCTAGTGCGTGGGGTACCTCTCGTTTTCTAGGATCGTTCTTAGTTCTCCGTAGTTTTACCTATGGCATACCCGAAAATTGAAATCGCCGAGGAAAAAATACTTCGAGGTCTTGGACAAGGATAGCAAATGTGTAGCAGCACGTAGGTGAATGCGAAGGTGAGGCCGGAGGTGAGGCCGGAGGTCTCAGCGCTTAGGTTTCGGTTTCAGGAGTAAAGACTGGAAGCTTGAGGAACCCCCGTCGTTCCTTTGTTGGATTGCGCCGGTGGAATATTCGAAGGCACACCGCACCGGTGCGATGTGTGTGAATGCACAATCGCATATCGCACTTCTCACTTCGACTGTGGGTACCATGATGGTGGGTGTCTCTTTTCGTTTGCAGATTATACACCGTGAACTTATTGCTCGGCATCTCACTGCTTTGGCCTCTATTGTTATTGTGCGTTCCCATTGAAAATTAAAAATTGTACCTGATTTTTGCGTACCCTCGAATTCCTCGAAGTATAAACGTAGAAAAAATGCACGTGGTTGCACCCTGGGTACGTGGTACCCTATGTGGTACCCTATGTGGGAGTCGAACTAGATTATCGGGTACCGGTTGAGTTGAGGTAGGAGGTATTAGGTATTTGGTATGAGGTACAACGAACAAGGTAAGTAAACCACTTACCCCAGCACAACATCCTCGTTGAGTTCATTCTACTTGAATATTTTCACATGGTTGTCGTCCTAGATTTTTGGGAATTTAGAGCGATATGTTGAAAGCTTCCAAGTACTAATTGACCATTTCCCTTCGGTTTTTGATTTCTTTCAGAGATTAGACTTTGCCCAATACTAGGTAACACGAACTTTTCAATAACAACGAACTCTTATCTACTAGTTGTTAACTACTGTTTGTTTTCTCGAACGCATTGCTGCTCAAGTTGTTATTTTCAATGATTATAGCGAAATTAGCATTAATATAAAGATGAATAATTCATTAGTGAGCAATTAAGTATGTATCACGTTAAATTTGAAGGGAAAATGTCAATGCTTCAACACGGATTTCATTTATCTATTGAAATTCCTCTGATATATTGCTTACAATTAGTCAGTTACGACACGAAGATACAGTTCTATCCAAATAACTGGTTGCCCATTTACAAAAACTCGCATTGGAAAATTTAGTTTTCCGAATTATTCAATAAAGATAATGAGTGTTTCTCTTCACACATTAATAGAAGAAACGTCGATCTTTCGTTTGACATTAATCACAAGTTTATCGGGCAAATTTTGTGGTAGTTAGAACCCTTTAAAATTGTAGAATTTTTTCATACATATTTTCAAAAAATCGCATTGGAAAATTTAACTTTCCGAATTATTCAACCAAGATAATGAAAGTTTCTCTTCACACATTAATAGAAGAAAAGTCGGTCTTTCGTTTGACATTAATCACAAGTTTATCGGATAAATGTTGCGGTAGTTAGAACCCTTTAAAATTGAAGAATTTTTTCATACACTTTTTAAAAAATTCGCATTGGAAAATTTAACTTTCCGAATTATTCAACCAAGATAATGAGTGTTTCTCTTCACATATTAATAGAAGGAAAGTCGGTCTTTCGTTTGACATTAATCACAAGTTTATCGGACAAACGTTGCGGCGGTAGTTAGAACCCTTTAAAATTGAAGAATTTTTACATACACTTTTTAAAAAATTCGCATTGGAAAATTTAACTTTCCGAATTATTCAACCAAGATAATGAGTGTTTCTCTTCACACATTAATAGAAGAAAAGTCGATCTTTCGTTTGACATTAACCATAAGTTTATCGGACAAATGTTGCGGTAGTTAGAACCCTTTAAATTTGAAGCAATTTTTCATACACATTTTCAAAAAGTCGCTTTGGAAAATTTAACTTTCCGAATTATTCAACCAAGATAATGAGTGTTTCTCTTCATATATTAATAGAAGAAATGTCGATCTTTCGTTTGACATTAATCCCAAGTTTATCGGACGTATGCTAAGGTAGTTACAACCTTTTAAAATTTAAGAATTTTTACCACCAAAACTTTTCAAGTAGACGCCTGAGAAAATTGAATTTTCTGGACAATCCAACAAAGTTAATGAGTGTTTCTCTACATATTTTAATATAGAGAAAACTATGTTATCTACCAGGACTGTTGTGTTTAGCCGTAGGTTTTATAGATTATAATACAGTCTTGCCCAAATCCGATCGAGACGACATCATCTTCTCAATTAACTCTCAGATAATAAACACAATTTCAATATAATTGCATTAAATATGAAGGGAAAATGACAATGCTCCCAGCTGAATGTTTATAGAAAATCTCCAATTAATAGTATGATACTCTACATGATATGAGAGGAAGGTAAAATCCAGTCCAAAAGTGCAATTAAAATTATCGAACTCTAATTTGATTTCCTGGAAAGAGAAAATGATAATGAAACCAGCCTAATTTGAACCGGCAACCACCACTAGTATATGTAGAACTAATATAGTTATACATCTTCCAGTTATACATCGACACCGACCAATCAAACGATTTAACAGGATTGCACAATCCGTTCGGTTCATTATCATTTTCCTATTCAATTTCATACGCGCTTAATCCAGAATTATCATCTTTAAATGGGCCTAGATGAATGTAGTCTTAGCTTCTAGTTTGACACATTTTGCCTTCGTTTGTTTATTAGCACCTGTGATCAGCAAAAGATACGAAACGAAGGCGTAAATATCTTAAGTTCCTGTAAGTCTTTTTTAACACCTTTCAGCAAGACATAGCTTATCTATATTTGAAAATTCTAGATAATAACTGCTTAAAAATGGATTTGCTAAACGCATTTTTAAGCAGTTATTATCTAGAATTTTCAAATATAGATAAGCTGGACTTTACCTTCGTCTCATATCATGTAGAGTACCATACTATTAATTGGAGATTTCCTATAAACATTCAGCTGGGAGCATTGTCATTTTCCCTTCATATTTAATGCAATTATATTGAAATTGCGTTTATTATCTGAGAGTTAAGTGAGAAGATGATGATGTCTCGATCGGATATGGAGAGGACTGTATTATAATCTTATAATCCTATATTATAGTCCTGGTAGATAACATAGTTCTCTCTATATTAAAATATGTAGAGAAACACTCATTAACTTTGTTGGATTGTCCAGAAAATTCAATTTTTCTCAGGCGTCTACTTGAAAAGTTTTGGTGGTAAAAATTCTTAAATTTTAAAAGGTTGTAACTACCTTAGCATACGTCCGATAAACTTGGGATTAATGTCAAACGAAAGATCGACATTTCTTCTATTAATGTGTAAAGAGAAACATCCATTATCTTTGTCGAATAATTCGTATATGTAGTACTAATATAGTTATACATTTTCCAGTTATACATTGACGCTGACCACTCAAACGATTTTAACAGGATTGCACAATCCGTTCGGTTCATTATCATTTTCCTATTCAATTTCATATGCGCTTAATCCAGAATTATCATCTTTGAACGGGCCTAGTTGAATGTAGTCTTAGCTTCTAGTTTGACACATTTCGCCTTCGTTTGTTTATTAGCACCTGTGATCAGCAGAATAAGCAAAAGATACGAAACGAAGGCGTAAATATCTTAAGTTCCTGTAAATCTTTTTTAACACCTTTCAGCAAGACATAGCTTATCTATATTTGAAAATTCTAGATAATAACTGCTTAAAAATGGATTTGCTAAACGCATTTTTCTTTCGCTATGTTCGTAAACTCCTTCGCATCAAATCGGACCTCGAATTTCGGCGCAGAGTTAAAGGAGGATACAATCCGATCGTGTCCGGATTGGACATTATTTTTCCTCTCCCGCGCGCTGTTTCTTCTTGCGTCTCGAACAATGCGCTGACGTAGGCGAAGAGAGCGAAGAGCTCTTCCATTGTTGCTCCTCGTGTGGTTTTACTTGGAGTTAATAATCCTACCCTCTCGACCGTTCATTAAGCTCCAGCTCGATGCCGCTGCTTCGCCGCTTATTACATCGTCGCTTGCTTGCTGCACAAATACGTGTCGAATATTTTTTCCGATCAACGGCTCGCGGCGAGCGAACGAGGGAGCAACAACGACGGCAAGAGGATTCTTTCAAAGGTTGCCGAAAATCTTTAGCTGTCAATCAGGCTGGTTCCCCGCTGTCTGTGCCCGCCACCCTTGCACACCTTAGACCGGCTTAGGATCCAGATCCGCACTTTTTACCTACGGCGTAGTACCTGCACACCTGGTCCTTCACTTCGTCTCGCTGTTGCGGCGGTGGTGGTGCATGGTCGCTGGTCGCAATTGCAGAAAGTTGAAGAGAACAACTTGAAATGTGCTCTGAGTTTCATGAGCGTTATTTCAGCTTCCGTAGAACGATGTTGTACCACGTTCTAGAATCTTGTTCAATGCAAGCTGAAATAAAGTCTTGGAATGATTTAAAAATAATCCGAAAAACGCGTTTATCGCGTAATTAAACTCTCATTCTCCGTGTGCCGGACGGCATAAATATGGAATTAAAATAGATTACTCTGAATTTTAAGTGACAGTGAAATATGGCAATATTTGATTGACTTCATATTTAGTATCATTTCTAGAGTGAAATAAGAGAATTTTGATTGATTTCTTCATACCTGGTACCATTTTCAGTGGCAACTAATCTAAATTTCATTCAATTTTACTTCCCTTGTGAATAAACATTAATATAGTCAGAATTTTAATTGTATGAGCCACCAAAATGAAAAATGAACTGAAAATACGTTGGATGAAGATCTGGCGAAAGAAACTTGGTAAAAACATGAAATAAATTGATGTAAAATTTCTCTACCTACCTCTGCTAACTTCCTATAGGTAGGAAAATGAAACAATGAGAAACAAGCGTACAAATTTCTAAATTATTATCAACCATGTCTATTGTAATGCATACATTTGACCTAAAAGTACCACTGTGATCTTGGAGATTTCTTCAGTTAAACTTTCTTATCTAAAGATTTATTCAATGAAGTATTTTTAAGTCGTTTTAAATAAGAATGATGTAAGAATTCCTAAAATTTTAAGTTTTCTCAGTGAAATAAGAGAATTTCGATTGATTTCTTCATACCTGGTATCATTTTCAGTGGCAACTAATCTAAATTTAATTCAATTTTCCTTCCCTTGTGAATAAACATTAATATAGTCAGAATTTTTATAGTCAGAAAATTTTATGAGCCAACAAAATGAAAAATTAACTGAAAATACGTTGGTTGAAAGGCTGATGAAAGAAACTTAGTAAAAACAATGAATAAATGGAAGTAAAGTTTCTCCACCTCTACTAACTTCCTGTCGGTTGAAAATATGTAATCATCACCAGTAAATTTAAGAAAGTAAAAACAGAAAAAAAGTAAAACATTTACATAGCAATTCTTAAATTAGAAATTGTCAAAAATTGAAAGTAAGTAAAAAGAAATTAAGTTAGCAATTTAGAAATAATCCGAAAAACGCGTTTATCGTGTAATTAAACTCTCATTCTCCGTGCGCCGGATGGCATCATAAATATGAAATTAAAATAGGTTAGTCTGAATTTTAAGATTTCTCTGTGAAATATTATAATATTTGAATGACTTCCTAGGATCGTTTGTAGTAATAATAACTAACACAAAATTAAACAAATTTGTCCTCAACTAATTAATAAACACTAATAAAGCCAGAATTTTAATTTTATGAGCCAACAAAATGAAAAATTAACTGAAAATACGTTGGATGAAGATCTGGCGAAAGAAACTTGGTAAAAACATGAAATAAATTGATGTAAAATTTATCTACCTACCTCTGCTAACTTCCTATAGG
>JAODAC010010866.1:0-25827 GCA_027575185.1 Mimaenictus wilsoni
CTAACCTAACCTAACCTAACCTAACCTAACCTAACCTAACCTAACCTAACCTAACCTAACCTAACCTAACCTCACCTCACCTAACCTAACCTCACCTCACCTCACCTAACCTAACCTCACCTCACCTCACCTAACCTAACCTAACCTAACCTCGCCTAACCTAACCTAACCTAACCTAACCCCTAACCTTACCTTACCTTATCTCACCTTACCTAACCTAACCTAACCTAGTGAAAGTTTAAGATATTCCCCTCCGTGGATCTGTGTTTGAACAATATGTGTACAAAATTTTATGGTGATACATATTTTATGAGATGTGAATAAAAATAAGTTTCGATTGCAGTTGGTGACGTCAGAGTCAGAATATAGGATATAGGCAACTTCTAGTGTCTTCGATGAATGGCTCACTGTATTAAGACTAAAAAATAAAGTAATAAAATATATTTGAACGCGTCATATTGGCTGTGACACATCAGAATCAGTTCCTAAATATAGGCCACCCATACAGGAATTCGACTTTGCACCATTTATGAAGGATTAGTGTAATTTTATTTAAACATTTCACCACACGCCTCCACTTTGCACTTTGTAGAGAGTGTCTGTCTGAAGTATGGTCAAGAAAATAAATATATAAAGACACTCAGAAGTCAGAAACTGACGCCGTGACCGTTACTCTCAGAAACGATGTGCCCTCCGTAATAAAGTAATAGTTTTTACAAAAATCCTTTAATATTTCCTTTAATAAGCATGAAACTCCGCCAAAATCACATTTAGCATCATTGCAGCAAACATTTATTCAGTTGCACGAATAAACATAAATAAACACGCAATTAGCATGTAATTGTCCCCGTGGATAAACCCATTTCCCCTCAGACATGTTGACTGATTGTGCATAAACAATATTAAATTGCGTTATTGTCAGCATGCATGTATCAAATTTATACGAAGAACTCATATGTGTTTGATGTTTGTGTACGATCGCATTGCGATTTAATTTCGCATTTATTATTTATTTTGCGGCGCGGTCGCGTTGCGCATTTTGAAAATATTGCATTCGACTGGAAATTGGCAATTATTCAGCGTATTATAAAATAACAAACGCGGTACTGCGCATGCAATGCGTATTTTGTGTCTGCGTTGCAATGGAGAAACTCATCAAAAAATATATTGATAATAAAAACGAGGCAAATATTGGCTGGCTACATGCGTGTGCATAAACCATGCAGCTTTGTAAAATATTGCTGGGGCCTCTATTGGTAATTTGCAGTTTACATCGAATGTTAAATTAAAATTGCTCTTTCGAAGGTTTTACACCTATTTGTAAGCTTAAAAGGCGAGCTTTACAGGATAATGTGCAGTTTTTGTCGCCTATCTCGGAGAATTTATAGTTTCGTCAATTTATTCGGTAATGAACAAATTTAGAAGTAATATTTTTATTATTTATAAGATTTGTTTTACAATTTTCATAGCTTTGAATTTTAAAAGGAATTTTCTAAGCTCTTAATTTGTTGAGGTTTAACGAATTATGAGTGTTTCTAAATGAATATCTGGGTTTTAACGCTTTGTAGTTTTTTGTACATGATACTTACAAACATGTATAATACATGAAATGAAAGAGGAACTCAAACAGTTTTACCTACAAGTTAATATTTTTTCCTACTTGGCAATATGCGGAGCACAGAAAGCATTTGTTAACTATTCGAATTTTGTTGCTTCAATCGATTCCCAAAACCTATACAGAGGTTTCTCTGTAAAAAAGGAAGAGTACAGGACAATGATAGCGTTAGCGAATTTAATCTTGAGCATTGAGAGGCTCTTTCACACCTATCTCGACGAAATTCGTCCGAAAATCAAGTCAAGAATTAACAATTTCGGTGAATTTGTTTGGAAATCATAAGGCATCGCTTTCCAAAATCCACCGGTAAAATTTTCAATTACTATAAACTAAAAAGCCTATAAATAACAAAAGGAGCTCACTTAGAACACTCGAAAGTATGTACATGACATTGTTTGAGTTGCTCATTCATCCCATATATTAAATATGTTTCTTGATTGTATGTAAAAGATTCTGCAGAGGGTTAAAAACCCGATATTCATTTATACACACTTGAAATTGAAGAATTCTGGTTGTCCAAATGATTATCCGCGTTTTAACCCACTAAAACTTTTCTTACAAGAAACATACAATCATGGGTAATAAATGAAATGAAAGAGGAATTCAAATAGTTTTACCTACCACTTCACCTTTTTTCATACTTCGCAAGATATGGATCACAGGAAGCTTTTTGTTAACCATTTGATATTTATTGCTTCAAACGCTTCCTAAAGCATATACAGTAGTTTCTTTGTAAAACCGAAGAATATAAGACAATCGAAGGAGTAGTAAAAGAAGTATTGTGCTTAGAGAGAGTCTTTCACACATATCCCGGCGAAATTCGTTCGAAAATCCAATCAGGAATTAACAGTTCCTATGAAATTGTTTAGAAATAGGTTTCATTTTCAGTTACTACAAACTAAATAGTCTGTAAACCACAAAAGAAGCTGATATAGTATGCTTGTAAGCAAATTGATAAAACTGTTTGAGTTACTCTTTCTTCTCGTATGTTAATAAAATTTCCAGGTTTTGTTTAAGGATTGTTATAGAAGGTTAAAACCCCAATAATCATTTATAAACACTTGAAATTGGAGAAGTCAGTAAAATTGTAAAAAAATACACTCGTTTATGTGAAATTCAGGATATATTTCAGACTTTTTCATCTTTATCTTCATAATTTAACTTTATTATCCCTTTTTTTCACTGTACTATACTTACCTTTCCTTCGCTTTCACTGTATTTATATTTAAACTTGTATAGCCTTTATGCGCTGCCATGGAAGATAAATATGAAGACTTAAAAGCACCAAGAATAATAATGTGTGTACTTGAACCTCTCCCTGACATTTTCCAACCATTCTATACACACGTATACACTGACACAAACACCCACACACTCGTACATATGACTCTGTGTCATATTTTTCTTGAATAAGGAGCAAAAAAGGTGCAACTACACTTGAGAAATTTGAGAAACATCGGCACAACGAGGAAGACCGGCGCCTCCGCCAACAAAACAAAAAATATGTATGTCCCCGTCTTGTGTGGGGAGGACGCGGTGGAGGGGTTGTCTGTCTTTAGGGACATTTGCACGAGTGACTTTTAGGAGCCTTTTTTCGCTGCCGTGACGCGACGAATTCATAAAAGTGGCGCTTCCAAGTTTTCAGGTTTCCAGGTCTTCAGTTTTTCAGTTTCTTCAAGTTTTCATTTCCAAATTTAATGTTTAGAATCAAATTCATCTTCAAGAGAACGTCCTACCGCACAAACATAGTTTAAATAAATTGCATTTCATTTTTTAGGAAAGAAAACATTGATTTTTTGCGTCAATAAATTAAACTTTACCCGAAAGTAATTCGAAGAGTATTAAACTGGTTTCAGCAAAGTTGTTTTTCTCTTCTGATGCGTTGCCGGAAGAGTATTACAAGCATGTTATGACTGAATGGAGGAAGTTGAGCGCGACTTGTGTTGCAGTTTTTTTTGGGGGTTTGCGGGGAAGTTTTCTAATAAACTGCTGTAAAAACGAGGCGTTTGTATAAATTTCGCATCGGGCTAAACGTTTTACGATCCCATAGAACGTGCACGAGCTCTGATGTAAATACGCCTGGAATTCGCCTTCTTTGGGAGTGTTCTATTTTTTCTAACCTGGCGCGCCATGGCGGTGGTACTGGCGAAGTAAAACGGGGCACAATATTGTAGGTTATTCAATTTTATAGTCAAGGGAGGGAACAAAAAAGTTTTTGATCTTTTTTTAATATTAACCTTGGTTGAATTTGTTGAATATTAATGGTTTTAATTTGTAAGACTAGAAATTCATACGATTATGTATTTTCTGTTTTTTCATTTACGTAATTTGAAAATAAATTTCACAGTATGTAAAAGATTGATCCGTTTTTGTGATTGTTGATGTCTATATAAAGTTGTGGTAATAGGAAATGGTGTTTTATATTACTTCGCTTATTTAAAATCAATTTTGGACCGGTTTTGGTGTCTTTATGACACCATCCTCAGCAAAGGTCGAATAGTTAACAAAAAGCTTTCTGTGATCCACATTTGGCGAAGCATGAAAAAAGGTGAATTGGTAGGTAAAACTGTTTGAGTTCCTCTTTCATTTCATGTATTCCCCATGATTGTATGTTTCATGCAAAAACAGCTACAAAGGGATAAAACGCAGATAATCATTTAGAAACAACCAGAATTCTTCAATTTCAAGTGGGTATAAATGAAAATCGGATTTTTAACCCTCTGTAGAATCTTTTACATAAAACTTAGAAACATAGTTAATATACGAGATAAAATGGCAACTCAAACAGTCTCATGTACATACTTTTGAGTATTCTAAGTGAGCTCCTTTTGTTGTTATTGCCGATTTAGTTTATAGCAACTGAAAATTATACAGGTGAATTTAGAAAGCGATGCCATATGATTTTCTATCATCCGTTTTTATTAAAGAGTAGACTAGTTGACATGCAGTTTGTTGAGTCTACGAGTTCGCTCTAGGCATTTTAGGCGGAGTCCCTGGTGGTATCTCATGTCTAGACTCAATGTTAGTCCATGTCTGGACCGCTTGGTCTAGTCAGCGTTCCAGTTTCAGTTCTCAGGACTAGTTCCTGTCTGATTACCAGTTTTATCTTCAGTGCCAGTTCCAGTCTTAGTACTAGTTCCACATCTGGTTTCGAACTCGTTGCACTTCCACTTTCGCTTCCAATTCCAGTTTCAGTCTCAGAACTAATCATTCTTACAGTTTTCGTTTAGGATCCTGACTCAGTTCCATTTGTACTTACAATTTTAAGCCTAATCCCAGTTCCAGTCTAAGTTTCCAGTTCTATTTTTACTTTGACGTCTGTCTAGGTTCAGAACTAGTATCAGTAACATAGTCTACCAGTTCCAGTTCCATTTAATTTTCCAGTTCCAAGTACAGTTCTAGTTTTATATACCCAATCCTAAGTCTAATCGTGTTTCTACACCTAGTCTCAGT
Source organism: Mimaenictus wilsoni (assembly GCA_027575185.1). Classification (NCBI taxonomy): domain Eukaryota; kingdom Metazoa; phylum Arthropoda; class Insecta; order Coleoptera; family Staphylinidae; genus Mimaenictus; species Mimaenictus wilsoni. The sequence continues at coordinate 5,069 of JAODAC010010866.1, forward strand.
TTACATCTCTATAGTCTTGTTTTCATTTCAGCTTAAATGAAACAACAAAACTAAATAATCTTCGACGAACAATACCAATTTTTGTCCATTTGGTAGGAATTGATAGCTTCATTGCACAAAAAAACGTGAACGAGGTTAAAATATTCACGCTGAGTCGAACATGCATTTTTAATACCGATATAGCAGCGACACTACCCACTGTCTGCCGCCGCCGGCAAAGTCCACCGATTTTGCCGCCGACTTTAAGCGGAATTTGTGACTCCCAATCCGCTATTACCATACAGCCGCTGCACTGAACCGCCACCACCGACGAACAACCGACTATCGCTTTTCTGAGCAATTCCCAGCGACTTCCACCAGTGCAATTCCCATTTTAAAAATGCACTCTACACACTACCAACCCAAACCTACCAGGGACAATCGAATGAATGCATCCTCTTTTTTTGCTTCTACTTCTACTCAGAATTAGGGGCTGCTCATCCTAAACCTATATAATTTGACCAATTTTAGCCTCTTTTAAAGCAAAATATCCATCAGGACAATTTACGGACCTATACTCCACTATCCATAGTCCTCGGCTTATCCAAATCAACCTCCTCCCTGTCTCTATATCCACCTGTTCCTCCTTTCCCGCGCTATCCCTCAATTCCTCCTCTTCAGTCCTAAAAAACTGTTTTTCATCCCTTTTTTCCTGACCAAACGTTTTTTTAATGTCCCTACAACACGCTAATGTATTATACCAACTTTTTTTAGGTATTGTACACTGTCTGTTGCATTTTATAAAAAAAAACTGCGCCATGTTTTCAAATCTGTCATGTTATCCCTCCAAAAACCAAAAAAATAGCAGACAACTGGAAAACGCTGTATTAAATAAAAAACAATAGCGCAGCATCGCGAAAAGGTTTCCAGCCTTGGTTTCCCTGGTTTTTGCGATTGTAAATTCAAAATAGCAGTGCACTTTATCATCGTTTATATTTGCAGGCCGCCGAATCGCGCATAAATTTTTCTGACGGAGAAATAACTGCGTTTCGCTCATTTGCTGTCGTTGCTTCCTGCCTCTAGTGGGGAAGGAAGGATGGAGGCGGCGGCTAGGGAGGTACAGCAAACTTTGTTTACGTCGGCGTTCGGCTTGGCACCGTTTTCCGACAATTTTCGAAACAAGTTGCGACTTTCCTGCGCGCTGCACACGCAAAAGTTTTAGTGGAGGCGCCGGGCAACATGGCGCGCTGCATATAGGAATGTACCCGGCGCCTCCACAAACTCGTAAAACTATATCTTCTTCGCTTTACTTACGCCTTAACCTAATTTAAGGGATGTGGTGCAGTATATAATTAATCTTAGCTGCCATATTAGAAATGTATGTAGTTTTTGACGTTTATTTATGCAGTTTTTGAACATTAATAATCATTTAATATTGATTTTTTTCTATGAAATTATAAAATTTTAGGATTTCACTCGTAACTTCTACAAAAATGATGATTTTTTCTCACATTCTCATAATTAATCTACTAATTAAAGTTTTAAATATGAGACACAGTGTTTACATTTATAATAAAGTCTCTATTTTTGGTTTTTTAAACACGCTAAACTTGAAAATCGATGAAAATAAGCGATATTATCACCAAAATGAGAATTTTATAACAAAGGCATAAATTCCCATCACACATGGCACTGGTACACACAATGGCCAGTCCAGTGGAGTTAATTATTGGTTTTACAACCCACCTTTTTGCTGCCACATTCGCTGTCCATGTCCACGCGTATCTATATTTTACAATTCAGCGCGCATCGTTCCTGCACAATGTACGTAAACGCAATTTTTTCTTTCCACATTGTCCCGTCGAACATGCGTGTTCACGTCCCTAATTTTCCGGATATCATCACCCACACTCCTCCCACACCATGACTCTCTCGAAACTGGTTAATGTGCTTTTTATGTTTTTTCAGCTTTTTGTTTGTCATGATTTTAATGATTTTTTCTCTTGTTTCAGGTGAGAGTCTTGTATTTTATAAAGTCATCGGAAATTTAGATATGAGTAAGTAAGTTGTTTTAGATCATATTTTGCAAGCGATAGTAGAAAATATTGAAATGACATTTAATTTCAATTTAATTAATTAGTGATTACTGATATTCTATTGGATTCTATATTTTTAAAATTAGTTCGTTATTGCAATTTGTTTTCTATTCAAATTGAATTGAAAATTAACTTTTTAAAATCTTGGAAATGTTCGACACAATTTGTTGCGCTCTTTCAGGGCAAATTAATCTACTTTTCTTTAGACATATAATAGCACTTTATACATAATCTTATTCACAATGTATCACTTAACAATATATTAAAATTTCATAATGATTCAATTTATAGTTCACGTGTTCTTGTTATAAATATGAAAAATTTCATACTGCTCAAGTTATATTCAGATTATTGAAATGTCATTTAATTTCATTTTTAATTAATTAGGGATTACTGCTATTTCATTGGGCTTGATATCATTTTATAAAGAATTTAATGCAGTTTATCATACTTTTACAATAACTAAATTATTGCAATTTGTTTTCTATTCAAATTGAATTGAAAATGAACTTTTAAAAATCTTAGAAATGTTCAACATAATTTGTTGCGCTCTTTCAGGGCAAATTAACCTATTTTTCTTTAAAGATATAAAAACACTTTATACATAATCTTATTCACAATGTATCACTTAACAATATATTAAAATTTCATAAATATTGAATTAATAGTTCACGTGTTATTGTTATAAATATGAAAAATTTCATACATGCTCAAGTTATATTCAAATTATTGAAATGTGATTTAATTCCATTTTTAATTAATTAGTGATTACTGCTATTTCATTGGGCTTTATATCATTTTATAAAGAATCTAGTGTAGTTTATCATATTTTTAAAATAAATTCGTAACTGCTATTTGTTTTAACTTCAAAATGAATTGAAAACTAACGTTTAAAAATCCTGAAAATTTTCAACATAATTTGTTGCTCTTTTTCAGGGCAGAATAATGTACTTTTCTTTGTACATACAATAGTATTTTATATATAATCTTATTCACAATTTATCACTTAACAATATACTAAAATTTCGTAAAGATTACATTATTCATTTACTTTTTATTGTTATAAATGTATTATAATAACAGGAGGGGAGAAATGGACTAGTAGAAATCGAATTTAAACCAAATCAAATTAAACATTATCAAGCTAATTAGGTTGTGTAAATGATCATATATCTGGTATGCACGTATTGGCACGAACCGAAATCCGAAATTCGGGAGTGTTATGCATTATTGAAACGCGCCGGGCGTCTGTTATGCATTATACGCGTATCGCATGATTATCATCGTTCCCTGCTGGGAATTCACTTCCCCCGAAGCGCGACATATCCTCAAGGAGCATACCGCACATGTACAATAACGCTCCTTGTACACGCTAATCCGATTAAACATGCCGAAATCAAATATGACGACTAATAACACGCGCTCGACTACTGCATAAAAATTTCTAAGGGTCTCATAACATGGGCATAGTTAACGAATTTCACACTAGATGACGCTGCATGCAAGACAATAGAATTAAATGCATTCGCTTGTTTTCGTGTAATATACTAGGTCTGTAATTCGATCAGCTCTGCTCGGTGGAGTCGAACGGAGAACGCATCGTTGTTAATGCGCCAAAACGGCGGCGAACTCCTCGAATGTCCTTCAAGCGCACCACCGAGGCGCTGCCGGTGATGGGTAAATCGGTGGAGGCGGCAGGGTGGCGGCTGCAAACGGGTGCGATGTGACACTGCCAGCAGAGCGCATATTCGCCCGCAGGATGTGCACGCGAATAACCCTGATGCTCGCTCGCACACGCATCCTGTGTGCATTCTGCAGGATCCTGCAAGCCGCAGATGTTAGCAGCGGACCGATTATCGAGGCAGCGAACGGGCCAGACAGGGTGTGCGCACATGAACGGGTAGGATGCGCACGAGGATGGTTATAAACAATAATAATATGTGCATAAACGCGTGAATGACTGCCGCTCGCGGTTATGTATTTTGCATTATATTCTATTACGAAAGGATGGACTGCAATTGAATAGAGGTCGTTGAATAAATTATCTTGCAACATCTCTATAACCATGAGTATAATTTTATTAGTTCTATAATTGAAGATCATTTATAATAAGATTATCCTTCTGGGAAAATATTGGTATAACGTAAATGTTTAATGAAGTATTAAATGAAAACTATATTGCAATGAAATTATACAATCATAGTTTTATGGCTTAATATTCTACTTTGCTATGGTTTAATAATAATAACCTATGCACAGTCCTGTTCAGAATTTATCACTTTATAACATTCTTAAATTGCATGTATTTTACTTTAATAATTTATGATTTATTGTTAAAAATATAAACAATTTCAAAAAACTACCATTATTATTCAAGTTATCAAAACGTCATTTAATTTCCTTTGTAATTAGTTATTGAATAATGTAATTTAATAAAGTTTGATATCATTTTATAGAGAATTTAATGTAGTTTATTACATGTCTTTAATTAAATCTCTAGATTCATTTGTGTTTTACAAAAACCCATTGAAAACTGACTTTTCAAAATCTAGAATATTTTCAAAGCAATTTGTTGCACTTCTTCGGGGCTCAATAATGTACCTTCTTATAATTTATTAAGAATGGGGCATACGTAATCATATTCAGAATTCGTCACTTTATAATATATTCTAATTTCATAATTTTAACATGTATAGTTTACAAGTTCTTATTAAAAATATACATTTTTTTCAGAAAATCTTCCAGTTATCGTGAAACTATAAATATCTGATTTATTTCCTTTGTAATTAATAAACGAATAATACAATTCCATCAAGTTTCATATCCTTTTATAGAAAATTTAATGTAGTTTGTCACACATTTTTAATTAATACTCTCGAGTTATTTTTTTAAGCTGAAATTAATTAAAACAAACTTTTCAAAATGGGAAATCTGAAATTTTCAAAGCAATGTGTTACTCTTCTTCAAGACAGAATAATGTAGCTTTCCTTAGTTTAATTATTATAAAATATACATTATTTTATTCAGAATTTATCGCTTTGTAATATATTCAAATTTCATAAAGATTACTGTAATAGTTAACGTGTTATTGTTTAAAATATCTCAACTTTCAAAAAAACTGCTAGGTACATTCAAGTAATTAAAACCTCATTTAATTTTCTTTGTAATTAACATTTTAATATATGATTCAATGAAGTTTCACACCATTTTATAGAGGATTTAATGTAGTTTGTCATATGCTCTAATCAAATCTCCAAGATTAATTGTTTCTTATCTAAAATAAATTTAACACCACCTTTAAAATCTTGAAATTTTTTTAACGTTATTTGTAGCTCTTTTTCAGGGAAGAATAATGTAGTTTTCTATAATATAGTAATCATAGTTTATGCATAATCTTATTCAGAATTTGCCATTTTATAACATATTAAAATTTCATACATTTTACGTTAATAGCTTCGGTGTTATTGTTAAAAATACACAAATTTGCAAAATTTTCGAATTATATTCAAGTTAACCGAACCGCGCTCAATTTGCTTTTAAATTAATTAGTAATTAAGCTAATTCCATCAAGTTTATTATAATTTTAAATACAATTTAATTTATTTTCTTATGTAAAAATTTTATTTTATATCTCTACAGAAACTTCATCGAAATTTCGGTTTTAATCTAAGAAAGGCTAAACATTTCTGGTTATATTACTATAAAAATATTCTAATTTTGATTTTCATTTCATTTTAAAAAACATGTTGAACCTACTAATACCCTTCCATCCCCCATGAAATCAGAAAGTCATCTTAGATCACCAAATCAAATTGAAGAATGCCATTATAACCTAAATTAACTGACTTAACAAACATGTTTGGAATGTAGTTACATTAACCTCTCCTTCGCATGTTCCTTAATAAAAAATAACGCATTATCATGCTTCCCAAAATTCTCCCTTTCTCTCTCTCTCTCTCTCTCTCTATTCACGCCATTACCCTAACTCCTTCACTGTCTGAAATTCCTCACACATGTCCTCGAGGATAAAGCTGAATATGTTTGCGTAGAGCCCTGTAATACCTAGCTTCGATTATGCTCACCGTTCATCCCACCGCTGTCAATTTTCGGCATTCTGCCTCATCATATCCCACGCCTAAACCTCACTCAACCAACATTCACCCCCTTCTCCACTTCTTCTCATCTTCACTTTCTCTACCATCACCTCCTCTACTGATTTTGAGGTTGAGGAGGACATAAGCCCCACTATACAATGCAATTCGCCTTCACCATTCCGATCCCAAATTTAGTTATGTGTATTCTTCTCGTCTCTCGTCTCTCATCTCTTGTCGAACGTCTTTGCAAATTACATGTTCAACATCGCCCCATAATCCTGTCCTCTTCAATACTCCTCCGTATTATCTTTTGGTGGTATACGATGTTCGCACACGGCCATCCGCGTTCAAGAGAAACCACATTTTTCTTCGTACGTACGTACATGCGTCGTCACGCCACGTTTTGGGGCCGGATTGCGTGTCGTGTCATGGTTTCAGTGGAATTTGTGGCTGTTTTTGGATTTTCCGAGGAAAGAATAAAAGGGAGAATGATGCAAGAGAGAAAATGTGACAGACATAATGACAGAGAAAGAATGAGCAAGAGCGAGAAAATGAGGTAGCACAGTGCGAGGAAAGACGAAGAGTGGTGGGAGGATATCTATTCTGAGGGATACCACGTAACCGCTCCACATTTCGTAGCGTGCCTCTATCACATCCTATAGAAGCACGCAGGAAATTGGCCGCGAGGCCACCCAGCAGGAGGCAGTAGGAGGCAGCAGGACGGAGACTGAGACTGAGACTGAGACTGAAAGCAGGAGCTCCACTGCCTTGCGGTCGTCGAGACACATCCGGGACGTGCTCCTGCATTTATTACTAAGAATATGTACGAGTTTACTCAAGATTTCACTCTGTTTTTAACCTAAAAATTTTACTTGAAAAAAGTTAAATTTTAAACATAAAAAATTTAAAATTTCATGTTTAAATGTTTAGTTTGTCAAAAATGAATGTAAATTATTTTGCTATTTAATGAAACTTGCAGAGAAAGTATTTGTTTAAATTTAGGAACACATTCAGTTTGAAAAGAAAATAATTAAATGCAAAAATCATGCTTATTTCGATATAGTTAGTAATGTTTATTCATCTACTAATTAAAACGATCTGCAAATAATCTCTTTATATTCACTAATTAATTGTAAATAGTAGTGAAATATTTACCTTCGTTCAATCGTTGAAAGTTTGTATAATAGTTCAATTTTGTTGTTGCTGGACATAAATAATGATTAATTACTTTAATTTTACGAGTATTAACACGTTTATAATTACAAAAAGGGTAAATTGAGCTGGAGGGGCAAAATTCATTAAATTCGTGTTTTTGATATTATAGATTATTTATTATTTGACAAATATAGAGAAATATTAAAAAAAAACTTCAGAAAAATTGTAACGAAAGTTTTCTAAGAGCTTTTCCTACACCTGAATAGATGTCAGCTTAATCGATCCTTGGCAAAAGTATCGACATCAGAATTATCGATATTCATCGATAAAACATGGCTAGGTCCGCCCACGGTGTAAGATTACATAGATTCTCGGTTTATAGATTCTTATGAGTAGTACACTATTGCAATTATGAGTTACACTGCAAGGAGATACCATGTTGCACTTATAAAAAAAGGGAGATTGGGCTTTAGCACCGCAGGGATAACCTCATTAAAATTGTATAGACTAAAAACTTCAGTGCCAAGTAAGTAGCTCTCTTTCGTGATTGTATCGATAATTATCGAATTAAACTCATCTCTCTTTCTCTAAACTTGTATAAATTTGGTTGCCTACTTTGTAAATACAGAAAAATATTTAAAACTGAAAAAATATGTATGGCATTACTTTCAATGTTATTTGTGAAACTTAAGCAATACTCTACAGATTCACGTCTGAATTGATTAGACGCAGAAATTCGTAAGGCCGCAGCAGTGCATGTGTTCCGGAGATTATATGTGAATGAATCTAGTATTGGTACTTTCTGTTTGGTACTGGTCTGGTCCTTGGTTGTTACAGCTACTGGGGGCTTTGCACAACCAGCATGAAAAATTGCATTAACATAATTAATCTTTTTTGTTATGCCTTATGTCAACAATTATTCTATTGTTTTATGTAATATAGGCAACCAACAATTTCAATGTTTTAAAATTTACAATTTGGTGTACCGTGCGCCATCTGTCTAATCGATCTTTCGCAAAAAGATCGATACCGAAATTATCGATATTCACCAATTAGATATCGTCAGGTACAGTAGCGATTGGTTATAAGAGCGTATTTGACTACGTAAGATTAGTCAAGAACGTTCGCTGTTCCTCAAATGCTTTTCTCAATGAACACTTGGAAAAAGAAGGGCGATTGGGCTCTAAGACAGGAGAGTTGTCCTCAAGAGAATTGCAAGAACTAATGTATATAAAGGCCCTCAGCCGACTAAAAAGTTTGTGTCCAACCGCTCTCTTCTGACAGGCAAACAATTGCTTAGTAAATGTATCGAAACCTGAATAATTATATTACGTTATTTTATTAGTTAAGAGTGTATCGATAAAATAGTGTTATGTATCCATAATTATCGTAGAAAAATAGTGAGTTTTTAAAATAATAAAATAATCTTTAAAATAGCCCACCTGCGCAGCCTAGTGGTAAAAGCATCTGCTTACCACGTAGGAGGACGGGGTTCAAGTCCCCGGGGTGGGCACTCCACTAGTGTGAATTTATTATTATTATAAATTCACACCCAAAAATCACTCATTTAATTAATTCACATTAATAATTCCCACGAAAAATTCACATTAATAAAAATCCACACCGATAAAGTCACAACAATCGCAATGCGCAACCCACAACACACAAGAAGAATCCACTGACAACACAAAAATTCACTTCACTCACACTCGACAAGACACCACAATAACAACAACATCACAAAAACCAAAAACGAAAATATCACAATAACATGTAATATATACAAAAACACAATAAAATCATATGTATGTATCCAGGCTGAAGGACCAGTGCAGGTCAGGATGGCCAGGTCTGCGGACCGAATACATTAAATTAAAAAAAATCTTTAAAATATGGAAAAAAATAATAGCTTAAACAAACTCATAAAACTACAAATATGTCCCTGAATAATTTAAATTAATGCCAAACAAAATTAACAATGTACATATTGAATATTGATTAAGCCATGAATATTTAAAATACCATTTTGCGTCAAGAAAAGGAAGTTGCGAATCTTGTGATAGTTGGCCATAACACAAAGCCAGCCGGAGCATGGCAACCTGCTGCGCAGTTTCTCACTGTGGTGCCCGCTTCAGTTTATCACGATTTTTTCCTCCGTGTCCTGCCACTGTAACATCGGCGCAGGAGCGCGTGCGACTATACCGGCGCCTTCACCATCGCTGAAGTTTTCCATTGAATATTTCACGAGGTTTTAATATAAATTCCGCGTTCGCGGGGGCTTTGGGTAATTACACATTGTACTCACACGCTACCGTCTGGCTGCGAAAGGTCGTTTCGAAAAAAGAAGCAGGAAAGTAGAACTTGAAAAAAAGGGGCATGAAGAATAGTTGTACTTGCATAAAGAGACAGCGTACAATTCGTTCGCTGGGAGGTGTTAGGGAGTGGGTGGGAGGCAAATCGAGCGTGGTTGTTTTCTGCTAGTCTGACTGTATGCTTCAACGCTTGCAGCAGCGTGTATTTTGCATGCTGCTGCAAGCAGAAATGCCGCCAGCTTGCAGAAGAGGAAGGCAGAAGAAGCTGGAGCAGGCGGGCGACTTTAATACTCACGCCGAACTGCGAAAGATTAAAGGACATGCATAAATACGGCGTGAATTTACAAGTGAGCACCGTTTACGGGTGAGCAGATGCGATGTTGTGCTTTAATTTTATATCTTCTGTGTGTTTTGTAGTGTTGGAATAGAATATTGCGTATTTTCTGAGCGTAGAGAGCGTTGAGGAGATTGGGAGAGGTACAGTTTGATTTAATATTTTAGAATTCGGAAAGAATTGCTTCAGTTTTAAATATTTATCCTTAAAAAATTTGGTGCTGATTTTATATAGTGCTAAGTCGCTGCAAAATGTTATTTAAACGTCTGAAACAACGGTTAGTTACGAATTATGATTAGTTATAAATTACATTTTAACGATAAATTTTGTTACTGCTGATTTTGTATAGTGCTAAGTCGCTGCACCAACTTGTTATTTAAGCGTCAGCAGATGCATGTTTTAGTCTGCAGCCTAATTATGAATGGCGTTCCCACTTTACATTACATTTTCACTCCAAATGATGTTGATGCTGATTTTACATAGGGCTCAGTCGCTGCAGCAAGTTGTTATTTCTACATCTGTAGCTGCATCAATTTTGGATCATGTTATGAACTATATTTCCCTATGCTAACAAATATATATATAAAATTGATGAATCAACCATTATGAAAGTATAAATTAAAATTAATAGCGGATAATTGAAGAGAAAACCGTAGTAAGGCAGAAAATCACTAAAAAGGGAACAAGTAAATTAGTCACAAATAGTATGTTCGCACATCCAGCGTCAATTCAAACGATCACGCTGCAAATACTTGCTGGTGATTTTGCATAGTGCTGAATCGCTGCACGAAGTTGGTGTTTCAACATCAGTAGAGACAAGCCTATATCGTACCAAATACTGTTTTGCAAGGTATCATTTGTAAAACACACCTAGTTACCCAGAACACGGCAGATAATGTTGATGCTGACTCTGCATAGTGTTCAGTCGCTGTTAGTTTTCATATGATTTTTAATTATTTTTTTACTTGTTTTTACTTGTAAACTCTTATAGCTTCTGAACTTAGTACATTCAATGTAATAAAGATATTTATGCTCGAATATCTAGAATGTCTTTTTGCAAAACTTACAAATCTTTCTTTAGTTTAATGTTATTTAAATATATTTTATTAGACTTTCTTAGTCTTTCATAGTCTTGCACTGTAGTAAAATTGCGAATTACAGCAAACTTCTTCATTAACCCTCAATATGAGAGACATGAAACGGTCGTAAATGTCGCAACACGACTTATTAACCTCTCCGAACGAGTTTCTTCCCCATGACTTCTAACCGGCGCCTCCACCAACCATGCAACTGCCTTGAACTAATAGATAAAATCGTTTCGCGCACGAAAAAATTCAATTTTGCGCCTTGATTAAAATTAACGACACGATACACTCTCGATGCCGGGTATTGTCACGCTTTTAATTGTGCAATGAATCATGTTTTGAAACCCTACAGGTTTTTCTTCCGTTTTTTTTTCTTTCTCGATATATTCCTGTCGCCTCCTTTCCCTCTCTCTCTCGCTCTCTCTATTTATCCCTATCTCCCTTTCTCTCTCTCTCTCTCTCTCTCTCTTACTATATCTTCATCTATCTGTATCTCCTTCTATCTCCATCTCTATCTCCTTCTATATGTATCTCTTTCTATCGGTATATCCCTTCGTTATTTTTTTTTTCCTCAACGACGCGTCGCGAAAATAACTTCATTCTACACAGACAGAGACTTTATTGGAATGCGCAGCGATAAATCGCAGCGTCAATTTTATTTACAACGACTTGGTGCGTCGATAAATGAGAGCAAAGTGTTCAATAACTTAATCAGCTCTCTTTTCGGCGGGTGGCGGCATTTTTCGAGAGTGCGCCGGGGTGATAACTTCAGTTATGAAAAATACACTTTTGATGATCCCCCCATCGGCAATAAAAATAAAGCACATCGTTGCCGCCACTAGATTTATATTTATATTGTCGACGGTGGAGACTGTCGGCGACGATGCCGATGGTGGCAGCGGTGGCGGCGGCACAAATTCGATTCATTGTCACATCACACTTGAGACATAAAAATAAAAATCTACGATCGGATACTAGCAGCCGAAAATTGCTGAAATGTGCCAATGAGCGCCAATGGAAAAGCGTTACAAACAGAGACATAAACTGTCACTTGTTACCACTTTCCGATTTATTTAATAGCGTTTTTTGATGAGTTTACTACCTTGCAATTGCTTTTTTTATTCGTTTTTTAATTAGTTAATATATTTTTTTTAATTGGTAACGAGTGAAACGAGTTTTTTTTTATGTAAAGTTGAGAGAAACTGGGATGTTTATTTACTATAAATGTTCTTAAGCGTTTTTTTAGTGGTTTCGATTCCTCTGAAGCATCTGTTGCCCACTTATTCTTTGTTTCAGGTGACTGATTGCACTTTTATGTTATGTTCTTGATGATAATGATTCCTCTGAAGGATTTGTTGCCCCTTTTTATTCAAGCTTCAGCCACTGATCAATTGAACCTACTTTTAAATAATATTTCAGGGAAGTTTCGATTCCTCTGAAACATCTGTTACCCTTCCATTTCTTATTTCAGACATTGAGTGACTTTACCACCAAGAATTTTCCCCAAAGAATTTCCTAAACTGTAAATGAATATGTTCTTAGGCGTTTTTCGGTGGTTCCGATTACACTGAAGCATCTGTTGCCCACTTATTCTTTGTCTCAGGTGACTGATTGCACTTTTATGTTATGTTATTGATGATACTGATTCCTCTGCAGGATTTCTTGCCCCTTTTTATTCAAGCTTCAGCCACTGATCAATTGAACCTACTTTTAAGTAATATTTCAGGGAAGTTTCGATTCCTCTGAAGCATCTGTTGCCGTTCAATTTCTTGATACAGACGTTGAGTGACTTTTTACCACTATGAATTTTCCGCAAAAATCTCCTAAATTGTAAATGAAAATGTTCTCAAGCATTTTTCGGTGGTTCCGATTCTTCTGAAGCATCGTTGCCCACTTATTCTTTGTTTGTGGTGATTCATCGCACTTTTATGTTACATTCTTGATGATAGTCATTCCTCTGAAAGATTTGTTGTCTTTTTTATCCAAGCTTCAGCCTCTGATCAATTGAACCTACTTTTAAATAATATTTCTGGGAAGTTTTGATTTCCCTGAAGCATCTGTTGCCCTTTAATTCCTTGTTTCAGACATTGAGTGACTTTATCACTAAGAATTTTCCGCAAAAATCTCCTAAATTGTAACTGAAAATGTTCTCAAGCGTTTTTCGGTGGTTCCTATTCCTCTAAAACATATGTTACCCAATTATTCTTTATTTCAGGTGGCTGATCGCACTTTTATGTTACGGTCTTGATGATACTGTTTCCTCTGAAGGATTTGTTGCCTTTTCATCTAAGCCTCAGGCGCTGATCAATTGAACCTACTTTTAAATAATGGGAGGTTTCGATTTCCCTGAAGCATCTGTTGCCCTTTAATTTCTTGATTCATTGATTCAGACATTGAGTGACTTTTTACCACTAAGAATTTTCCCCAAAGAATTTCCTAAACTGTAAATGAATATGTCCTTGGGCGTTTTTCTGTGGTTCCGATTCCTCTGAAGCATATGTTGCCCACTTATTTTTTGTTTCAGGTGACTGATTGCACTTTTATGTTATGTTCTTGATGATACTGATTCCTCTGCAGGATTTGTTGCCCCTTTTTATCCAAGCTTTTCGATTCCTCTAAAGCATCTGTTTCCCTTTAATATCTTGATTAAGACATTGAGTGACTTTTTACCACTAAAAATTGTCCCCAAAGAATTTCCTAAACTGTAAATGAAGCAAGTAAAGAGTTACTCCAACTCGCAATCTCAGCCGCGCTTGTGGAATATAAATTGACGTATGTTTTTGCAACGACGACGACCGCATTGCGAGTGCCGCCGCACAAAGGGTCCCCGGTTGCGTGGATGATTGTGGGGTGAGGGGGGCGGCGGCAGTCAGTGGTGGTGGTGCATGCCGCCAGAATGTGATTGCCGTCGTGTACGTCGTATACTTATTCGGTTATTTTCTAAACGCGTTCAGAGGGCACAGACCGCCCGCCCGAGGAGGGATGCTATTTGAGGGTGGTAGTCGTGTAGTATGGCGACGGTAGTCATGTAGCACGAGGAAGGGAGGGTTGGGGCGAGGCGGCGCGGCGGTTGGAATTGTTCGTCCTCGAGCGAGCAGAGCAGCTGAACGTGTTGTTCATATCCACTGCCACTCGACAGCGATTCAGTTTCGAAGGCGGCGAGGCTGGCTGCTAAGATGGAATCATCAAACGAATGTGACGCAAGTCGAATCGCAGTAAGAGAAGCAAGCATAAGGAAAAGGAGCGAGTAAAAGAAGGAGCGAGCGGGAGCAGAAACATCGGGTAATACTAGTAAAAGTGGCTTGCAGGAAGTAATGTGTTGCTTCTTGGTTCTTGGTGGTAGGAGGGTGGGGGAGAAAGATAGTAGATGATAAAATGGCAGTGAAAATATGTTTCTCGGCATGGCTTGGAGATGTTGGGGATGTTTTGGATGTGTACAAGATTTTTGAGTTTAAAGAATGAATCTTCGAAGGCTTAAATCATTTCGTGGAAATGACTAGGTTGAAGAGAAGAGAAGGTAGAGAAGGTAGAGGAAGCAGGGAAGGTATAGGTAGAAGACGAGGGAGAGGAGGAAAAGGAGGACGAAGCCAAGGAACATGAGAAGAAACAAGACTATGATGAGAAAGAAGAGGAACGAGAACAAAATGAACAAAAGAATGATTAAGTGGAGGGACCAGAAGAGAGCAAGTGGATGAAAAAGAACAAAATGAGGAACAAGATGAGGGACAAGAGGAAGAATAAGGGGATGAACAACTAGCTAAAGAGGATGAGCAGGGCCAAGTGGAGGAACATGATGAGTAACAAGAGGATGAGGATGAGCAATACGAGGAAGAAGCACTCGAGAAAAAAAAAGGAAAGACAGGAAAGACACGAGGAAGAACAAAGGGAGAAACTGTTACGGTTCGTTTCTACAAGGTTTCTGCATGTGTGACTTATGGGCGGGAAACGCGCAACACAATTTGTAACGTACGCGAGCCTTCTTCCTTCCCGATCAGAAGGAAAGAATTAGATCGGTTCGGTTTGTCAGAACGTTGGCACCCCATCTCGCGTTTTCGCGGATTTAATACATTTAGTGATTGTGCCGCCATTTTTGAGCAACGTGGGCCCACGATGACAAAATTCAGATCGGATTATTCCTTTCTATTCTTTTTCGTTACTTATGTTAATATTGTTTTCTTGGTTTGGCAATGATGATTAACTAACGTTTTCGAGCTACTAGTTCTCACTGAGCCTATTCGAACTTCTTCGTTGAACCCCTTTTCCGTTAACAATCTGCGCGGAATATAAATTTATTTGTATCGCAGTTTACCACGCGCGTTACAAAACATGAGGAAGAACATGAGGATGACGAGGAATAAGAGAACAGGAAAAAGAGGGAGAATAAAAGCAAATATAAATGTGAGGGAATGTGCGGTGTATGCGTACAAGATTTTTAAGTTTAAAGAATGAATCCTTGAAGGCTTAAATCAATTCGTGGAAATGACTAGGTTGAAGAGGAGGAAGAGGTGAAAGAGACGGAAGAGCTAAAAGAAGAGGGAAAGGAGGATGAAGCGAACGTTGAAGTGAAGGAACATGAGAAGAAACAAGAGGATGATGAGGCACAAGAGGAACGAGAACAAAATGAACAAAAGAATAATCAAGTGGAGGAACATAAAGAGAGCAAGCGGATGAAAAAGAACTAGAGGAGCTTCAAGAGGAAGAACAAGAGGAGGAATAAAAGGATGAACAACTAGATGAAGAGAATGAGGAGGGCCAAGTGGAGGAACATAATGAGTAACAAGATAATGAGAATGAGCAATACGAGGAACAAGCCAAGCACACAAGAAAAAAAGACAAAACAGGAAAGACACGAGGAAGAACAAGGGGAGAAACATAAGGAAGAAACTTGGAGAAGAACATGAAAAACATGAAAAAGATAAAAACGATAAAAGCAAAAACAAGAGTAGCAAGAGGAACAGGAACCAGAGAAAAAAGGGGAAAAATCAAAAGAAATATTGATTCGATTATATTGCCAAATTCACGTTGTCGTTACGCGATGTAGGGGTTTTGTGCGAAACGGCCCGACTCGGCCCGTTGATATCTTTATGCATATGTCGTTCAATTTCGTATAAATTTGCGCACGCAGCGGCGATTTGCGGCACATTTGCTTGGGTCAGCAGCCACCGGACGTTTCACGTTTCTTTTATCAGATCTGGCTAGTTTTGCTTCAGTTAGCACAATATGTGGATGGCTTGATAGGGCTGGTTCTCTTTTTAAAAAGCATTCATAAGAGAGTTGTTAAATTTTTATGATTTTTTAAAATGAAATTTTGTCGAAGCCTAACTTTATTGATAGCTTTTACCATTATACCAAATTGTAAAATTGCAAAAATTGAAACATTTATTATTTTTATTAAAAAATGATAAAAATAAATATGTTAAGCCCACCTGGGCAGCATAGTTGGTAGTGCTTCGGCTTACCACGCAGTCGGACGGGGTTCGAGTTCCCGGGGTGGGCACCCACAAGTGTGAATTAATTTATTTATTACTTCACACTAAATTCACACTACAAATTCACATTCAAGAAAAAGCCACTTCAATTTATTCACATATTAATCAAGAATCACATCTTACGATGTCACACACAATTCACACCATGATGTACAATGCATTCTGTGTACATAAACTCAACAACAACACGGAGAAAAATCGGCGTCATACTACTGGATGCATCACCATAACATCATCATCAATATCACCTTCATCACAACATCGCAATAAGAACAACAAAAAATTGTAAAAAACATTACAATACATATCATGTACTTGAAAAACAATAAACAAAAATATTGTATATAAACGGCTGAAGGACCAGTTAGGTCGATGGCCAGGTCTACGGACCAAATACAATATTATTTAAATATGTTAAACGTAAAACATAATAATGTACCTTAAATTAATACACATTTTTCTCCGGTAGATGGCAATACTTACATGTTTAGACCTATATCTCTCCTTAGGTTAAATCGCTAATTTTGGACTTCTTCTCAATTCCAACAGATGGAGCCAGTCACTCAAAATCAAGTTAATAAAAATTCAGTTATCTACGCATTAACTTATGGAATCTCATGGAATTGAATTTAATTCCGTTCAACATTTTGTCACCGTTGACGTAGATATACTCACCCATTCATGTCTTTCATTTGGAAGGCGTACAATTGCGTTAAATCGTAAGAAAATTGAACGAGATGCAGACAGTGAAATGTCGCCAATTATAGCCGCTACAAATTGCCGCCACGCAGATGAGGGTGCCGCCACCAGCCGGCGTCTGGGTGGCTTGTGAATGCATACGCAAGATTTATAATTGTGATTGACGCTAAAGTGTTAAATTAACTGGGAAATTAGCTGGCATAAATCACCGTTGCGTAGATGCGCTTGAGGAACCGCAAGCTGGGGAAGCCCCTACCGCCCGCCTGACGCAATGACGGGGTGGTTGTGGTGACGAAGGAGGTGGGAAATTCACTCTGTGCTTTGAACCCTCCTCCCCTCCTCCCTTCCGCCCCTTCACCCATATGAAATCGCATCGAAGACGCATGTAGGGCGTTTTCAAAGCTTGATTGCAACCGGGAGCTGCGGATGAGAGTCGGATGATGGCATGTGAGTTATGCAATTCATTCGGGGGAGTGTGGCAATCGTTCTTGAGACCTCGTTCCTGGAATTTGTAACCAGGGACTTCCTGGTTATTAAGAGGAGTCATTTTCCTTTTGAAAGAGCAGGGTTATTGAATTTGATTCCATTGAAAAACATGGAAGGATTTATAGATACTTGGAATTACAATCCAATGCATCTGTTGTTGTTGCAGGCTGCGTTTCTACACGTCTTCTAAGATTACATATTAGAGGCTAATACTATTGATAAGAAGAAGAATTCACTTTACTATGCGTCCCCACCGAGAATCGAACCCGGGACCTCATGTTCAGTAGCCATAGAACAAACCACTGCGCCACTTGGCTGGAGTCATGTAATTGATAGTGAGACTAAGATGCATCAGATGGATTTACACATGGTTTGAAAAGTTGCATCCTATACATCTGTTGTTGCGAACGGCTTGGCAATTTTGAGCTTTTTTTATGTATGTCGCCATACTGTTTAGTCTAGACTTAAGTTCTTTCATATATTTTTGTAAAGTATACTCCTCGCCTAGCATTTCTAATCTCTGGGCCATTAAGAATTAAATATACGAATATGATAAACTCAAGATGCCCAGAGATTGAAGTGATTGACGCGACGGGCTGGCGCCTTGCATACGTCTGGTTTTTGTCACCCTTTCCGGGTGATCAATGTGCGAATATACCATATGTTATACATCCAGAGAGAGAGAGAGAGAGAGAGAGCGAGAAAGAGAGAAAGTAGCCGTAAGACAGGGTATGTCTGCATGCATAGCAATGCACTGGTGAGGGCGGGATTAGCCTCACCACCTAGATATAAGAGTATTGTAAAGGAAGTGCTAGTACCGCAAGGAGGGTTGTGTATGGGCGACACGCACCAGCTCCTAGGTTTAGATTTTTAGAAAATAAAATCAGTTGCTATCCGAACGCCGAATGAGCCCCTTCTCATAATTTCTATAGATTTCTATTCAGTTGGAAAAACTGTCAATAGATGGCGCCAGGTACATTTCCCCTGGTGTCTATACGAATAAGTGTCGATACTGAAATTTGGAGACCTCTGACCTACACCTTAGACCCCCAGATACATTTGCAACAGTCATTTGGTTTTATACGCTCAACGACCAATAATTCGACCAGGTTCCATGCAATATAGATACTGATTTATAAGTCTCCTCTTCCTCCCTTTGAACCCTTGAACCTCTATCATCCCACACTCTCCTCTCATTCCTTCCTCTACTTTCTCTCTCTCTCTCTCTCTCTATCTTTCTCTCCTAGCGTTGTTTCCCATTTTAGCTTTTTTCCACATTGTACCCCGTCGATCACTAGCTCTATTCCGACCACCCAATGACCAGTCAGGCCCAATAATGACCCCCAGTTTCCCCCCCGAAAAACACATTTTCACGTTTTCGACTCTTTTGCGCACGCAATCATTCAACGCAATAGCCTATAAAAAGCAACAACAACAATAATAGTCTCGCGAACTGCACCCAACTGTGTTCGTTCGCCCCCGGCAGATTGATAAATTGTATCGATAGCAATATCAAGCCCTATCCTCTTCGCTTTTCACCTCGCTCCTCTTGCCAGCCGGCTGTCTCTTGTTCTCTAGCAAATTCAGGAAACTCTTGTCTGCACGCAACTCACCCTCTGGAACAGGGCAAGTCACCTAGTATGCCTGGAAACAGGAGGAAGACATAAAGAAAATTAATGATCTTATTTGCCTGTTCGGCCGGTAAGCAACGCAATCTTGCGACCATTAGCGTCATCTACCGCCACCACACAGTCTGGCCCCCCCTGGTGGGGGCGAGAGAGAAGTGTGAGCTTGGTGTGCATCCTGCCAGTGCGGCCGTACATCTACCATCGCCAAGGATTTACATCGCAACAAGTTGCTTTCATGTGTAATTCATTATTGACAGTTTTAATTAATGTTCTTTCCACGGAGAACTCGGTAAAGTTTTTGAATTATTTAAGGACATACTTTCTTTGGAAGCTTAAGTACTTTTCGTTTCTTGACAAATTTCTTTTTAGGTAAAATTTAAACAGTTAAGAAAAGCAGCTTTCATATGCACTTTTCAGAATTACATAAATTATTAATATACAGGGAGTTATCATAATTTAAAGTTGAACATAAAATAAACACAAAATTCTGGATTTTTTGTTAAAACACAATTTCTTCGAAAACTTTGTGTGTAAAGAACAACAAATAATACATTTTCAGAAAGCTTTTTTCCCATAGATACATTATTGAAATATATCAATACAATTAGGTATTACATTGTATAGGCACTTAAACTTTTTAAAGTTTGTTTTTTTTTAAGTTTTTCCAACAAATACAAATCGTATTACAAATCGTATTTTGTTAAATTTTATTAAAGAAAGCAAAGAATTTGTGATTCTGAACTAAGAAAAAAGTCAAATACACATGGTTAGACTATTATTACACATCTTGTTTTATATAAGACAGCGTAGTGCAGAGATGAATCACGAAGTGTTAAAATAATATAAATTGTATAAGACATCGAATTGTTTATACCAAATTGTAACAAATAAAGTCTAAAGTGAAAATAACAGTCGACCCCTGATCAAGGGTGTGCCGAAACAATATTTTGCTAACGCCTGATCAAGGGAATGCTAGAAAAATAACGTAAAAGAAAACAGTTCAATGAGAAAATAACATAAATTTAAGGTAATTTTTTGTCGATCCGTGTGCTTTGACATTTGGGTTGCCTGCAGTCCCACTCAACTGACTTTAACAAATATCTTTAAAATTTCTTAAATTATTTGTATAATTTATACAATAAAGTGTACACCAATTATTAAATGTGGGATGTGGAATGTGGATTTATTGAAGTCATGATTTGCCAACCCCTTAACAAGGGAATACCGGGATTCATGTATTAACTGACTTTATTCTCTAACTCTAAACCTAACACTACATACTAATCACTTAACTCTAATGGCGCATTACGTCACAGTAGCAAGAATCCGGAAGATAATGAATTTATTTGGAATTCCGGATCTCTGCTACTGACCGCGACAACATTATCTATACGTAAACATT
>JAODAC010010877.1:0-25827 GCA_027575185.1 Mimaenictus wilsoni
CATCGACCTTCACTGGTCCTTCAGCCTGGATACATACATATGATTTTATTGTGTTTTGTATATATTACATGTTATTGGGATTTTTGTTATTGGTTTTTGTGATGTTGTTGTTATTGTTGTGTTGTTGATTTGTTGTTTGAGTTGTTGTTGGGTTGAATTTTTATGTTGTCGGTGGATTCTTCTTGTGTGTTGTGGGTTGCACATTGCGATTGTTGTGACTTTATCTGTGTGGATTTTTATTAATGTGAATTTTTCGTGTGAATTTTTAATGCGAATAAATTAAATGAGTGATTTTGAATGTGAATTTATAATAATAAATTCACACTAGTGGGGTGCCCACCCCGGGGACTCGAACCCCGTCCTCCTACGTTTACCACGTAGGAGGACGGGGAGCAGATGCTATTACTCATTCTATATTTTTCTTACAATATAATTCGCATGATATTGCATCTAAAAATATAGTGATTCATCTAATTCTGGTAAGTTTTGGGCTTACGATCTTAGGACTATTATGAACTTAAAACGTAATTGTAAAAGGAGATTTTTAACTTTTAAAAAACTTTGTCAAAGCCATAGTTTGATACATCAACCTAGTAACTAGGGATGTCAAAAAAAGTATCGGTATCGATAAGTATCTATACAACGTGTCGATACTTATCGACTTTTATCGATACTTATCGATAGTATCGGATTAGTCATTTTCGATATTTTATGACATGCCATTGGACAGGCCATCTGTTGATCACAACTCTCCCAATTAAGATGGTAATTGTACTCTGAGCGACAGAGTCGTCCCCGCTGCTGCGTCGGTTAATTTGAAAATATGCAAATTCAATTTTCCACTAGTTCATGTTTTCACTGATATTTATCAAATAAAAAACAGAGAAATTGGATCACAAAACGGTCATTTTTAAGTTACCAAACGTATGCGTTTAAAATACGTTGGCGCCTATTTAGCGGCTTGACGTAACATCAGAAACATTGGGATGATAATATACTGGAATATAACTGTGACGAGTAAAAGATGATTTGAATACACATTAACAGATGGCGCCAATGTGTATTTTCGATACCAATAAGTATCGATACTTTGCTTCGATACTTGGGTATCGAAGTTTCGAAAGTATCGACAACAAAAGTATCGGTACTTTGTGAAAAGTTGACATCCCTACTAGTGACGAGTGAAGATAGCCAACGCAAAAATACACAAGTTTACCTGTTCCTTCATAAATATTTTATGTCCACACTATATTATTCCATTATTCCAGCAAAGTCCATGAAATTTCTCAATATATCTAGAATCCAAGAACACTACTACTTGCTCGATGCTTTGAACACTTTTCAACAGTTGTTTGGCTATTTGTATTTTCTGTTGTCTTATACAGTGTCGTGCGAAGCACCCAACGACTTGGGACACGCACACTACATACATAAATACGTACATACATACATACACCTATGCACAAATGTGGTAAATATGTAGATTGGTAAATAACATCGGCGCAAGTTGGCGAACGACAGCCAAGAGAAGAGAGAATATCTCTCCTCGACACAGCCAGCATTTGCTGGCGCAGAGAGTGTCCGTTATTGCCCGCCCTGAATGAATGCCCACGCGCTATTCTCCTGTCGTGCGCTGGCTGTTTGCGCCGTCGGTTTATTCGTCCAGATCGCCTTTGATTAATGCAGTGAAATGAGACTCGCAAGAGAATCTGGACGCGCGCAGCGTGCCATCATCAAGTGCGCGCCAAAGTGTTCTTGCCAAATTCATTCTCAGTCTCCTTAGACAGTAATTGTTTTCCCGATAACCGTTTTCAAATTAGAACTAAGTAAGCATCAAAAGTGAACGTAGGACTCTTTAAGCTGTCCTGTAAACTCTTTAACAATTCGTTAAATTCGTTATTTTTGTGTAAAAATGTATCGAAAACCTACCAAAAATAAACTAAAGTTTTACTAAAAGAGTTAGACATATCAAAGGTAGTGCTTACGATGGATTATGACTATTGGCTAGCTAGTGAAACGACGACGGTGAGTAATCATTAGTCATTTCCTTAATTAAAGACATCCTGATGTAAAAAGGTCGAAAATAGGATGACTAAAAGAAACATGTATCATCTTACATTATTCTTTTTTGGCATTTTTTTTGTCTTTCGCAAGTTTAATTTTCTAGTCAGAAATAATCAAAATCAAAATGAAAATTCTATTAACTATGCTCACCTTGAAATAATAAAATAACGAATGTTGCATTAGAAACGAAACTGGAATTACATTTTGTAACTTATACTAGTTTATATATATATAACTACAATAGACATTTTTAAGAATTAAAATTTACTTGGATAAGAATTTTGGTGAAATAGTGGTTGCATAACAATATCCATAGAAAAAAGAGTTTTAAAAGTGTAAGATGATTAAATGCTGTTTATATTATGTTGAATACTTATTACAATATCTTAAAAATACCAAAATAGAAGGGTATAATGATGTAATAAATATAATACCAACATGAAGGGTATTATTGAATCGTTTTTTTCTTTTTATAGTACTTTTATAATTTTTAGATGGATCACGATTAAAGGGCATAAAATCGTTTGCTGATATTTTGTAATATGTTAAAAAAAAGACTGGTATAATACGCAAATATCAATGTATTAACTGCTGAGTGCTGTCACAGCCAGTCAGACTGATTTTTTACAGTTGTAAACATAAGAAGTGCTTCCGATGTCATGTTGGTTGCCTAAAGGAATAACTCAAAAAATCAAAATTAGATATTAGATGGAATAAACATATTATCAACAAAATAAGGACAATTAGTTCAGTTTTTATGATATTCTGGTTGAATTTACAACCTTTTAAAACGCCCTTAAACCAAAAAACTAAAAAAAATAAAAAATAAAATAGTGAATACATGTTGAATTATTGGCAAAATAGGTATACTTTGTCCGATTTCATTTATACTACTTTATTTCAAGTGAATTGAAATTACTTTCATGTTGTTACGTTATGTTTTGAAAAGTTTTAACTTGTCAAATTGGCTTCCCTTATAATTTTGGTTGTGTAACACGAGATATCAGAAAAGAAAATAAAATGTGATATCGATTGAAAACAAATATTAAACATTCTCACATTACTATTTATAAAATTTGATGGACAAGCCTTTTAGTTTTTAATCATTGATTATAGCATATAAGGTAATGTTGGTTGCATAACTCAATATACCAAAATAAGAAATATTTTTTTTATATGCAAGAAATTAAATTAAATTGAATACCAACTTGAAAGGTATTATTGAATCGTGTTTTTCCTTTTTATAGTATTTTTATGATCTTTAGATGGGTACCGATTAAAGGACATAAACATAAAATCGTTTGCTGATATTTTGGTTGCATTTCAAACTTTTTTAATGATCAGCGCTTCTTATGTAATGTTGGTTGTATAACACAATATGTTAAAAAAAGACTGGTATAATATACATATATCAATGTAGTAATTGCTGAGTGCTGTCGCAGCCAGTCAATAGACTGGTTTTTTACAGTTCTAAGCTTGAGAAGTGCTTCCGAAGTCATGTTGGTTGCCTAAAGGAATAACTCAAAAAATCAAAATTAGATATTTTCCACCTAATATCTAATATCTAAACATATTATCAACAAAATAAGGACAATTAGTTCAGTTTTTATGATATTCTGGTTGAATTTACAACCTTTTAAAACGCACTTAAACCAAAAAACTAAAAAAATATAATAAAATAATTGAATTATTGGCAAAATAGGGGTTTTGTCCGATTTCATTTATACTACTTTATTTCAAGTGAATTGAAATTACTTGCGTGTTGTTACGTTATGTTTTGAAAAGTTTTAACTTTTCAAATTGGCTTCCCTTATAATTTTGGTTGTGTAACACGAGATATCAGAAAAGAAATTTAAATGTGATATCGATTGAAAACGAGTATTAAACATTCTACTACTATTCATACTATTTATAAAATTTGATGGTCAAGCCTTTTATTTTTTAATCATTGATTAAAGCATATAAGATAATGTTGGTTGCATAACTCAATATACCAAAATAAGAAATATTTTTTTATATGCAAGAAATTAAATTAAATTGGTTGTTTCATTACTACAAAAAGTAGTATTTTTTGTAGAAAAGCATTAAATAGTTCAAAAAATTAATGTTTTTATTTCATAAGACAATACAAAAAAAACCTAATACAACAAGGTATGGAAAGAATTTTTACATTTTTTAAATCTAGAAACTATTTATTACATATAATAATAATTGGACATTAAAAGTTTGTGTTGACAAGCGTATTTAATATATTGTTGGTCGCATAACGCATAACGCCAAAAAAAAGAAAAATTAGACGTTCTTGCCGTACACACGCGTGTCGAGCTACTGAACAATGCGCAGCGGACAATGGAAGACAATTAATAACCACACAGCACCGCGTGTTTAATGGTAATTGCCAGGAGAGTAGCAATAAAGTGCAATAAAATGCAATAAACATCTGTTTGCTGGCAACTGCGGAGGCGTTAATAATGTACGCAAGAAACTCCACAGTCAAGTCCCCCGTTGATCATTTAATACTCGTTTCAACAGCTTAAAGACATTCTTCGCATATTTTCACATTGCTATATCCATCGTAAAAATAAACACGTAAAAAAAATGAGAAATTTTGTGTTCTAATTTTATAGTTGATTGTGTCAAAAAAGAATAAAATCTAATATTTTCCTGCTTATGATAAACTATTTGAAGATGTTATTGAGCATCTAGTAAGGTTTTTAGCACAAAAAATACAAATCTGGGCCACAATTCGTCCCCGGTGGTTTATAATGTGTTTTTGCTAGATTATAATGGGTAAGAGTGCATTGAATGCAATGGCTCAACCGTGTATTTATAAACATAGGTTCACGGAGTGAATCACACATTTTCTCATTTTCCGCAAAACGTTGTGCGCGCGAACGTTCACGCAATTTTCGACGGAGGAAATCGTAGTGTAGTTTCGGAATTCAGAAAAAAAAATAAAGCCTGAAGTCGCAATATGCTCTAGTAGTGTGGATAATTTTTAATTTTCATCGGACAAAAGACTCTTGAACTTCCTTCTGTTAATATTATTCAATAAAATTTAAATTCCTCGAAACCTTTCACAATTACATTAATTTAAAAGTAATTTTGGATAAAATTTTGGTTTTTAGAAGTCAATATTTCAAAATTTGGTGGGAAACTTCTTCGTAATAACATGTTGCTTGAAAAATATGGATAAATTATCCTTATTTTTCCATATTTAGTTGTAGATTTCGATCGCAGTTGTCGAAACAAGTTTCATGAAAGTTTGAAGCATTCGCAATGGAAAACCATTCGTAAAATAAAGTAACCAATGATTTCGTTTACATTAATACTAGTGAAACTTTGCTTAGCGCGGTTAATTGATCACCGAGGCATGTCGCGCTAAGCAAAACCACACTTATCAAACCTATAAACGAATGTCTACCTCTTCTCCCTCTGGTGAAGTATCTGGCTTCCCATATCCTCTTGACTTGCCGATATTCTTTTCTTTAGTCTCTAGTCCTTGGAGATGTCCCCACCAGCTTCCGTTCTTCTATATCAATCGTTTCTTCTTCTTCTTCTAGCATTATTACAACAATAATATCATGTCTAACGGTATTTTAGCAAAATATTCAATAATTCTACTAGCAATATTTTTTATCAGCGAGATATAATAACTCCTATCTTTAACAAATTCTTTTATCAGTTCCTAAACATGAATTCTCTTTATAAAAAATGTGCCCAAATGTATTTTAGGTCATTTTTTTGTTTACTTTTTTTTATTTTTTGTTTGATTAGTGATGAGTAGTGAATATTACCTAGCTCCATTTAATTATTTTTCATTGTTAATTAGTCATATTAAAGACTAATACTCTTGATAAGAATTAGTCAATGTGCTCTACATCGGCCAGGAATCGAACCAGGGTTCACTGGATATTGGCATGATTAGATTATGGCCGTTTGCACAACGAAATGAGCCAATGTACAGCAGCAGTGAGCGCCTCAAAACTGCCGCCTCAGCCTGGTTAATAATAGAATTTGAACTAAAACACAAAACACCCAATGCCTTATTCGGCACTAGCGACTCGAGTTACGCGCCGAAAAGAGCATATTCCACTTTCCTGCGGCTAGCAGCCTGCTGCGGCTCGTCGCATTACAGTCAAATATTCACAGGATGTCACTCGAATACCTGCTAAACTCCATCCAACAATTACACTTATATCCTTACTTATAACTCCAGAGACAAACTATTTTTTCCTTCACAAATATTTTTTCCTAATCACAATTAACACCAAAACATTGCTAGTTAGTCTCCGATAGCTATAGCGTGATGAATGATTTCGCAGATAATTCAATTTTTTTCGGTATAACATTTGGTATAAGTCAAAGTTATGGGTTTGCTCGCCTTGGCGGTAAGTGGAGAGGGCGTCGGGACGCTATTTCCGACGTCGCGCACCATCTACGGACAAGCTGCGACGCCGAGAACGCTATTCGAAGGAGCACGCATACACCACGACGTCCGACGACGCTCGGCAAAAATTCCGAAACATGCACATGTAAAGCGTCGAAGTTGACGATTTACGCGACGACGCAACGCCGAGGTGGACGTCGGCGTCGCGACGCCACCACGTTGTATCCTGCACTCATTACGTTCATTGAATAATATCCGGTGACTCGTGCGAATTGCAAACTGAGTGCTTTATTTATTTGATAAACATTTGTGATTTTACCAAATTATACCAAATAAGGATAAAACTTCTTGGCAACAATTCTTTAATGTTTGTAAAACTCAAACCGTTGAAATATAGAATATCAAATTGCATATATTTCACGTTATTAAAAACTAAAATAGAAACTGCATAACACTTAAGAATACTTAAAAAACTTATGAAACTACATTTATTTTTAAAACCACCCCAAATTTCAAGTAAATTTGTTTAAAAAACTGTGTGACAACCTTAATTATACATTTTTTAAATTATAAAAGCTTGTCTTTTAACATTATTAAAATATTTTCATTTGATTTTAGTTCATTAAAGGTGAAAAGTAATAAAAATGTGCTTATACTATTAATTACTCCAAAATCTAAACTTTAAAATAGTTTTACAACGAATATTACAGTTTAATTAAAGAAAAATAAAGTGAAATAGTTTATCAGTAGAAAATTTACCAATATTCAAAGCAAATTTTGTCAAAACCATTACTAGAATTTACTTATACCAGTAAATATATCTAAAACAAAGAGAGTGACCAATATTATAAGTTCCTATACATTAAATAATTCCATCGATAATCTCTTCAGAAAAAACTTGAATATTAAGCATGCTTGTACCAAAAATTACTCAATATTCATGTGAACTAATTAACTCAACCTCATTAGTTCAAACTACAAGTAAGTTTAATTGAAAATCACGTTTGATATCTTTTGTCACTTTTCGTCGTCTGACTTTTAAGTGAAAATAAAAATATACAAGTGATCATAAACTTGTTTGCATAGTCTAACATTTTAACATTTTATGAATGATGAAACCTCGAGAAAAATGAATGAAATATTGTGACGTTAGTGCCTCAAGCAAAAAACAGTTAAACGCACACGATAATTCAATAAATTATTCAATGTTGGCGTAAATTATGACCACCTACAACTTACCATGCCATAAAGCAATTTGTTCAATCGATTCTGTCACGAATCGAAAACATTGCTCAAGTAAATGTAAAACTAAGCTGAATCTTTGTTAGAAATTGATACAAAACCAAAATTGAGCTAAAAAACTAGAATATATTGAATAATCGTGTTATGTAAAGTGGTAGATTGAATGAATGAATGACATCAAATAATGATCTTGACATTTTTACTTTTGCAAATTGATATTTTGCAAATAATAGCGTTTTGTGGGTGTTTTAATATCTTTTCTTCTTTGCAGAATAAATTACAATGCAGTCAGAAGTGAATGAAACAAATGGCGAGCAAATTACGTTAAATTCAATTGAAGAAAATAAAGTGCATGAAACAGAACGGAAAAGGTAGTTATTTCTTTGCGGCTTTTATATTTAAGTAGTATTTAGTATTTCTTATAAATCTTATGTATTTCTTTTAATAATTCGTGGTTTTTAATTTTATAGGCCATTAATTAAGATGATCCCAGAGTCTTTCACGTCTTCGGACACCGAAGATGATGTTAAGCATAATACGTCGTTCCTAAACGAAAGTGAGACAACGTTGGAGAACAATGAGACTCTTCGGGCCTGGTTTCAGAGGATTACTCAAATGCAAAACGAGATTCAGCGTAAAATACAAACTGATGTTCTCCATACAACATCAATGACATCTGTGAATGAACTGCCTTTGCCTAGAGGACGCTCGCCGCATATTCCACAAATAGTAGCGCAAAACCAACCACAATTTCATGCGCAAAGTGTTCAAAACGTACCAAATCTGTCCACTACGAATAGTATGCATAGCGTTCCGACGATCCCGAATATGCAACAATCGACACGCGTTGTGAAATACCAAGATCTTCCCTACATGGGCGAAATGACTCTGGACAATTCCAAGCCGCGCCGTGGTCGTAAACCGAAAAAGGCTGATATATGTCATTTAATCTACAAGAATTACGGTACCATATTTCCGGGTACGCCAAATCCGAGGAGTCTCACCGACAAACACCATGATAAAAGTGTGAAATCGAGTACTCCTCATGTGTTCGTTAATGATGAGTCTCTGCAGCGTAGCGATGTACAGAATAGAATCATCAGTAGTCTGCTGGAAAAGCGGTTAACGCAAGAATCCAAACGTCAGGCACAACAAACGGAGTCTTCGGTGGGGGCTAGTAAAAAAATGAAACCGACACAATCGACGGTGGAGCCACTCAATTTGTGCATTCGCGATTTGGACCATCTAAAAATACGCCTGAGTAGTATAAACAAACATTTACATCATAAAAACAATAGTGCTTTGAGTGAAGTAATGGCGGCGCCTCCTAAAAGGACTGGTGCTGGTCCAGCGGTAATTACTCCGATTATTAGTCCACTTATTAGTACACAACATAATCCACAACTTTCCCAACGTCTTCAAGAAACTCCTGAAAAGGTGGATATCAAAGAGGAGAAGCATGACACCGACGATGAAGTCGAATTTGTTCATGAGACTCCTTCGCCTGCTTCAGCAACGTCTACCAACTCTGATTTTAAGTTTCCTGGTAACTTATCAGAGCTCCTCCCAAGTGGAAGCAGCGCCATCTTGCCAGCTACCGAAAATACTCCAGCCCCTGGTGGTTACGTCTATTGGCCCACAGCTGGTGTTTTTATTCACCCGTTAGCTCTTCAACAACAACTTTTGTACTATCAGAAAATGACTGGGATGTCTGAAGATCTTTCAGCACTCCCAGGATATCCTGAAGCTAAAAAGTCGAAGATTTCCAAATCGAAAGCCTCATCAACGAAGAGTGAAACCTCGGAAGATGAAAGTTCGAAAGACTCAAAACGAGGTGGTGCAACTTGCAGTTTTGACAAGACGCCAGCCAAAAGAAAACGCAGTGCCATCTTTATCCCACCGATTCCTACGGAAAATCAGAGTAATCCTGCAACGGAGGTGTCAATCTGCAAGTTTAAGTTTACAGGTGGTGCTAAACCCAGTTTACAGGAGAAGAAAATGCTTTCGGTTGATTCGGGTGGTAATTTCCGCTACTATTCCGGCACGGGGGATAAGAGCATGCGCGGCTATGAATTCTTCCCAAGGGAGACCCTTCAACAGCAGGTACATAATTCGCAGGGGTCCAGCACGGGCGCGTTCCTACAGGCGAGCGGCGAACGCATTTACCCTTCATCACCGGTTGATTTCCCGGCAAAGGTCAACGAATTTATGCTCACACCGGAAATCAAACCGGATTTACCACCATTACATCCCATCGAAGTCCCATCCAGTTCTGATGTCCGAAATAAGAAACGCAAGAGTCGTAAATCTGTCCAGCGAGAAAAGCTTGAACAGACTTTCAAAGAAAAAGGTTTTTTAATTCAGACTCAGCAGCTAGAATCAGCGGAGGGTGCAACTTATTGTAAATTTCGACAATTGAGGAAGTTTACAAGGTATTTATTCCGAAGTTGGAAGGACTATCTTCCTGGAAATGTCGCCGAGAATCAAGAGGGAGTTCCCAACATTCCGGAAGTTGGTATGCCTCCGGAAATGGAAGAAAATGACGAGATGTATCTAGTGGGTGAACATGAAAGCGTCTCAAATTTGTCAAGCCCAGGGATGATGGAAAATACTAGTCCACCACTTTGACAAATAATAACCAACCTTATTTTTTGATATTTGCTTGTTATTTTGCCATTTGTAGAGTTTTCTTCTTGGCGGTTACACTTTACATGTTTCTATTGTGCCATTTTTTTGTTGACAATGAGCAAAAATACAAAAGCCAAAGAACAGAATGTCATATGCTGTGCATGAATGAGGTGAATTTCTAGTTCAAGTGCAAACG
This sequence comes from Mimaenictus wilsoni, assembly GCA_027575185.1. Taxonomy (NCBI): domain Eukaryota; kingdom Metazoa; phylum Arthropoda; class Insecta; order Coleoptera; family Staphylinidae; genus Mimaenictus; species Mimaenictus wilsoni. The sequence goes on from JAODAC010010877.1 coordinate 10,521, forward strand.
GTTTTCCTTTCTAGTCTTCGAAAACACTTTAACTCAATACAATTATGTGTGTAAGTAGTACCACAAAATAAGACTTGAGTATTATTAATCTATTATAAGATTCATAGGAGATACTTTAATTTATTTAAAACCGTGTTAATTATTATAGTTTACAGAAAATTTGCATTTGTTTTAAAATTTACTAATACAGATGATTAAATTTGATAACAATTTAGAGTTGTGAAATGACCAAAACGAATTTATTATGCTATTTATGAAATTTGGATTGTATATACTTTTGTTTTATTTAAAACAGTACAATTTCGATTTGTAGGACATTTTTAAATGTAACTTAATGTAAAATCTTCAAATGAAAAGACATTAATATACTATTATTATCTATAATACAAAAGATAAGTTTTTAACATGAAAGTTTCATTTATTAGAAATATGCTCTTTTATAGCTTTTATAACCCCGGACTTTTTTTGGAGTTGATTGCATTGTTGTCTACACTCCACTTTTGTTTCAAATGTCACCAGCTCCGACTTAAACTATTCTATGTTGCATTTCTTTTCGAGATTCCTTAACCTTAACTTCAGCCTTTTTCAGTTGGTCCTGAAAAGTACCGAAATCCTATTGACGTTTGTAAACTCTATATGTACTTCTTCATTCTTTTGGTGATGTCATCAATCTCCTGATGTAGTCCCCGAATCAAGTAGTCTTCTTCTCTTTCCTTCAGCCGCCCTGTTGCTGTAAGGCCTATGTGCCTTTGGCCTGTTTTTCTTCCAGAATATTTCTGGATACTTGGAGCATATGTGGCAAACCATACCGTGGAGTATAGACGACCACAACTAAGATTTGAACCTGAGACCTCTGTCAGATAAGCAGTGATCTTGAGGTAGCGTAGTAGTTCAGGTGTTAAACTACTACGCTACCTCAACACTGCACAGTGACCAAACATGGGCCAAAATTTTCGTGAAGTTCTCTTGCTCAAGATTTTTCACACTAAATATGATGCTATGAAGCCAAACATCAAAATGCTCCCCAGTTCTTCTACGTTCTCATGGTATCATTTATTTCAATCCCATTATGATTAAACTCCTGTATACTGCTTTTAAAATGAACTGTTTTATAAAAATTTGAATCTGAACTTCAAAAACCCCTAGTTTTTCACCCATATCCGTCAATTGAACAATATGCCACATATATCAATTTATTCCCCTTTTGTACTTTAACATGATATTAATATTTTTCTAATCAGTTTTGTGTAGCTATCGATGATATTCATGCATTTATCGATGGTTTTCATACAAATGTATTGTGGCCAAAAACGGTCGCTTTTGGATACAGCGTACTGTAATCCTTATTCTCAACACGTTCATGGTGACGTTGCTCGAATACCTCGTGAAGTTCACATTTTTTATAATGAAGATGCTTAATCCGACTGTTAATTTGCATCTAATCTTCCTCCTGGAATTATTCAACTTTCTGTTTGGTTGTAATCTACAACTATGTTATTTTAACGTCTGTCTTCTTCGAAGTATCATAATATTCCATCACGAGGTATTCATTCTGTTTAACGATAAAATCTAGTTCATATTTGCACAATTCTCATTTCTCCAGCTCAAATTTAAGCTGATTCTGAAAAGTTGAAAATTCATTTTCTCAATCAATATAAACAATTAAAATCGAAGGAAAAACGCAGAGAAAATATAGGATAGAGAAGCACATGTTATATTAGTGGCCTTGAAACAAAATTGTATAGTTCAACCCAATTTGTTAGATGGCGCTAGTGAGTAATCGGCTATATTCGGTGTTTCCGACCGGCGACGAGTTTTGAAATGTTAATGAATACTTTTGTTTTATTTATTGCTCTGAATGACATATCCTTTTTGAGTTTGATTTTTTGATATTGTCAATTCTTCTTAAAATTGATTGCAGAGAAAATATAACATAGAGAAGCGCATGTTATATTAGAGACCTTGAAACAAAATTGTGTAGTTCAACCCAATTTGTTAGATGGTGCTAGTAAATAATCGATCATATTCGGTTTCCCACCGGCGACGAGTTTTAAAATTTATTACTTTCGTTTCATTTATTGCTCTGAGTGACATAACCTTTTTGCTTTTGATATATTGTCAACACTCGATTTAAAAATACTCTCTCATTAAAGAACGACTACATATTACATGCAGATTGAATCGATCGGCTTCTTTCTCGTAATGTATGTCTGCGTATAATTTCATTCTTCAAAGTGACTAAAACCTTCAAGTTGGTCACTATCTCAAAAACAAAATACGCGGTAAGCAGCATATTTTCATATGATTTTAATACCCTTATAATAATATGTAATATGTTTTAAAATAAATCTGTTTTTGAAAAATTGTGTTTAAATTTGAAAACAGCATTTAAAATTAATGAAATCAAACAGCAAAGTGGCGCCACTTTGTATTTGCGGCTTGGGTTGAACTTATACTGCAGCACTTGTCTTGCTATAAATATGTATTATCTATGATTCTATCCTTAAAAAACTACATGCGACATGCAAATTGAATCGATCGGTATCTTTCCAGAAATGTGAGTTTGCAACTATAAAGCTGAATATCATTGCTCTCAAAAGCAGCATATTTTCAAATGATTTTAATATCCTCGTCGAAGAAATGTTCCGACATGGGCAAGAAGATTTACATTTGAGGATAATAATATGTAATATGTTTAAAAAAAACTGTATTTCAAAAATTGTCTTTAAATTTAAAAACAGTATTTAAAATGAATGAAATTAAATAGCAAAAAGTGGCGCCACTCTTGATTTGCAGCTTGGGTTGAACTAAAATCTGTTGCAAATTTTACTGCAGCACTTGGGTTACTATACATATGTAGTATCTTTGGAAAAATGTAACTAATCGCACAAAAACAACAGGAATAAATACAGTTGATAATTATAATATATGTTTATGTATAATATAAGTAATTGATACAAATATTTACAATAGTGTACAATAAAGACTCACTCAGATCTAATAATAAATGTAATTATTACGCATTCATTTATAGAATATCATCTCCATGTTAAAATTACTAAATGTCAAATTTATTTGCTTAATCTGATAGGTTCATTTCTTCATATAGTAATAATGATAATATAATTTCTTCGTATATTTAACTCGCATAGTTATCATCTGCGCAAATTGAAACGTTTGTCGATTGAATATATATATGCACAAAGCAATTTTGTTTAGGCTAATATAACCCATTGGCATACTACCAAGAGTCGAATACGAATGTATGTGACAAAAATTCATTATAAAGCCACATGCAATGTCTGAAAAATCACCTCACTGGCGATTTATCATTTCAATATACTGCAAATACATAGATGATCAAATACAAGATGATTGAAATAAATCTGGACGTTCAAAACACCGATCTGTGAGAGAGTGTTCGAATTTATAATTATTCAAAACATTTACAAAAATCACATAGAATAATATCAATTATTGCGTTTAGCAGTATATACATTTGTACAAATGTGTCGCTATTAATAAAACCTAAACAAATCCAAATTTATTCCAAATCAACAGACATTTCTTTTGCTTTGTTTTTATGGAATTTGTTAAGTAACATTTAACAAGGAACGATAAATTTTTAACTTCTAAGTTCTAACTTTCGATCAAGGAAATAATAAACACAATAAATCGGTATCTAAAATGGATTATAGGCCACTACGGTAGATGATTGATAATGCAAATAGTGTTATTAATTGATTATTATAAAGATTTATTAAAAATTTTCGATGAGGAACGCAAATAAATGCCAAGAACTGCTTTTATCGTTAGTGTAAATATGTTTCAGTGGAAACGTTTCATTTAAAAACTACGAAATTCGGCGTTGAAGAAGGACAATCGGTGAATATATTGTAAAATAGTTGGTCGCCAATTCATTTCCAAGAAAATTTTGTATGCAGATATGTTGTTTTATTTCAAAGGATTCTAATTCTTTAAAATTTGGTTCGTTTCTAATGTTCAGTGTTTTTGGTCCAGGTATAAATTCCTTTAGTTTCGTTTAAAATGTATCGTTAAATTTAATATTCATAGATTCTCTTCGATTTATCAGAATGCATAGAATAATTTTTATTAGAGTAATCAGCAGTGGAATTCCAAAAAAGAAGCGATTATTTAAAACTTTTCTGTAACTTATTTCATTGGATCTTATATTAAGAGGCTTGATATTGTGGATAAAGTTTAATGAAGATACATTTTTTCAATTTTAGAGCTTTTAGTGCTAAACAAAGCTTACGAAAAATAAGAAATTTGTTTCTTACGCACTGTGAGAGCGCGTTTTTATTCTTAACTTCGTCGTATTTTAATTGATGATCAATTCGTTATGTTTTTCTTTGTTAGTATTTTTTTGTTAAGATTTAAGAAACAGGTAAAGATCACAGATAAGAGGCACTCCGTCTTATAAATTATTTAAATAAACTACATGTCACATGTACTTATTTTTTATCAACTCTGTAACGTCGAGAATAAAGGTCTCAAATATCAAACGAATTTGATGAGGAAACTGAATTGCAAAACATTTCTACGATTTTCTACTTCACTTGGAAATCGCTGAAATCTGTTTTAGACTGCTAAAAACGTTGGAAACGTTTTCGCCAATAAATTATGAATAAACTTAACAATCAATTAATCAACAAGCACAAAAAGGAATGATTCGTCATATTATTTACACATTTAAAACGTCAACATTCACTTTTGAAAATTCGTTCACGTTTAAGAGTTTTCTTTTTTTCTTTGCTGTTTGCCTGCTTGCGTAATAATTAATTACAATTGTAACAATTTCTGTACTTGATATAATATGTTAATGTTAAATTTAGGTGGTAGGTAATTTATTTCTTATTCTTGGTACGGGTTGTATCTCGTTTTTTTTTTAACCTCATCGTTCACACATCATTGTATCGTGTAAATTTAGAATTTAAAAAGAAATCGATAGGCACGAACTAGTGGTCTCGACAAAATCGAAAAATGTTTATATCAAGGCGCGATAACTACGTCTTTTGTCGCCGATATGAAGATAGCAGTTAATTCAGAATTGAATTATTGTTAAAGTGTGGTATGGTACAATAATTTAGGCTGATTCATACGAATTGCGAGGGTGTGTCCTTTAAAAGAGGATTCCTTAAATGAACAAATTGTTGTTTTATCATGTGTGTAGCTCGAGTTATGAACAAAAATACTGATTTATAAACTGAAAATATATTGGGTTAACATTAATACGTGCTATTTTGCAAAGTTGGTAACGAATTCAGGAGATTTCTTTATTATTTCATAGGAAATTTGAAACCGAATTCGATGTGCCCACGCGTTTAGTTGTACAACGTGTGTAGGTATCTTTTTTTTTCGATTTTGAGATGACAATTTCAAAATTATTTTTGCTTCTATGAAATTATTAAGAATAATTCTCGTGTATCGTGCTAGATTGTTAACAATAAGATCCGAAAAATTGTGAGAATGTAGTAAACCCTTAGAAGAGGATTACACATATGTGTAGGTTGTTGTTTTCTCTCGCGCGTATGTAGTCATCAACAAAAAATCAGATTTTTAAACGGAACATACATGGTGTCAATTTTAATGCGAATTATCATGAAATGTTTTTAACGAATTCATGTGATAGGAAATTTAATGACAAATGCAATACTACAACATTACATGCTCAAAGCATCTAGATGTGATTTGTTTCCATTTCCATGTTGAAAGTTTTCAGAGAGAGAACATACTCGAAATTCTTGTACATCGCCCTAAATTGTTAGTAATAATTTTCCGAAAATTTTGACTATGTGGTAGTCCTTTGGAAGAGGTTTCCACACATGTATAGATTGTTGTCTATTACATGTGCAGCTATAGTTATCAATAATAATATTGTTTTAAAACGAAAAATATCTAGCATTAATTTTAAATTAATATCATATCAATATCATATCATTTCGCAAAGTTTTTAACGAATGCAAGTGAATATTTCATAATGCGATGGGAAATTAAAGTACGGGTATAGATGTGATTTTTTCGCCTTTTTCTTGAAAGTTTCGTCATTCTTTCGTTTCTAGTCCTGCACTTGCGTACATTTTTAAAGAACATTTTTAAATCGAAAATGCTTGGCGTCAACATTACAGCGTGTAACCTAGCAAAAGTTTTGAATAAATGCTATTGAATATTTCACTATGCGATAAAAAAAAAGATAAAATTTGAAATTACCATGCCCATATTTTTAAGACGCGTCTAAATATATTTTATTTATATTTGATAAAAAAATTAAAGACGAATTCTATGTGATAACGCTTGAAGTTGGTCAATGAGTTTCTTCAATTAATCCTGGACGGTCAACACCACTAGCACTGCGACCAGCTTTGATCTATTGTGCATCGTCTATGCGTTTGGTCAATGCGTAACTCGAAGTACATTCATGATAAAACAATTTATACATGTATAAAACCCACTTTAAAAGGACTACAACATTCGCAAATTCCACGTAAATCGCCCAAAATTCTTAACAACCATTTGACCCTGAATTTGACGCTATCTTCTTATCGGTTGTTTCATCTCGTTTTTATATTTGCATGCTTCCCTTTAACTATCTAATCTTTTACAATGCTACACCCAAACCTAAAAAGGTATCTAGGTATCATATCTACTTGTAGATTAAGGTTTAGATATAATTAATTGTATATACAAAAAGAGATGTGCCCGATTGTTATTTTTTCTCTTAAGACTACGTTAAAAACTATTGAAATTTATGACTTTTTTAATGTATTTACATACATTTCTCGTGTTTGTGTTTCTTCCACAAAAATATTTTTATTTGCAGAATTTCGATAGATAAAAAGTTAAAATTGACGTTGAAAATAAAGAAATTCGATGATTAACACTGATGAATAACTACACAGAGAAGATGCGATGCTCATTATTGCTTTTCAAGAGTTTGCTAATCGATTTGTGTGAATGTGAATAATGAAGAAGCGACATGCATAAGAAAGCTTCCGTGTAATTTGTTATAACTCGTTCGTTTTTTTTACAAATTACAAAACAAAAAGACTAATTGTAAGCAAAAAAATGCATAAGTTATCATTAGTTAATTAGATGACTGGACTCTTCGATATGTTATAAACTCGACACCAAGCAGATGAAACAAAGGAGAACGAAGAGTTCTTTATTTGTGCCGTTTTCTTTTGCCTCCTTCAATTATGCTCTTTCTTGCAATTAATCGTATTACACTCATACGCATTATGTATAACAAAGCGTTGTTGAGTAAATTGCCCAACGCTTTGTCGCGTTTCAATAATTTAATCATTTGATAAATAGTTAATCTCTGGTTATTAGTAAATTACGTCGGAGAGTAATTACTTTAAGCCGGGTGCGCACCCCGTGTTTGCATGTATGGTCTGTTTATGTGAGTTTATGGGGGAGTCAGGGTGGGCGGCTCAGTGTTTGCTTTTCATTTTGCATTCGCTGCAGCGCCCAAAATTGTTCGCACGTATTAATAATAATATCGAGTAGTTATCGTTGGGATTGCGCCCTCGGCTCGCTCTCACACATCGTCCTCGACGCTGCGCAGATTCACCTGCTGCTTTTGTGCGAGAGCATTCACGACATACATCAACGAGTCCATCTTTTTATCCATCGTGCTCAACTGCGAACAGGGTAATTGCCAACAGTTAGTGTTATTATTGTGATTTCGAGTTAAATTCGGTGTGCAAAAGCAAAACAATGCGGTGTATTCAATTTTCGATTTGCTTATTATTATTCGTTCGTTGTGGCAGGCGTATTTTTGGGTGGGTTTCTCTCATTTCTCTTTCACTCTCTCTCCCTCACTCTTCTATCTGTTTCATTCCCTCTCACTCATCCCCTCTTTCTCACTCTCTTTCATTCTCTATCACGCTGTCTTCCTCTCTTTTTCACCCTCTTTCATTCCCTCGCTAACTCTCTCTCTCTCTGTGGCTGTATGTATGGCTTTGGTTGGTTTAGGTGAAGCAAATTGAAAATTATAGATTGAAACGCGTTTTTCGTTTGGGTAAGTGATAAAAAATTCACCTGTTGCTCGACGCGATAAAGGCGCGCGCCGACCGTCATCGGCTTCACGTTGCCCACCCTGTCGATGCCGGCGAGATAACTCCCTGGTTTTCCCAGCGTCTGATCCAATCTTCTCTGCAGCTCCTGGAAAAAAGAAGGAAAAACCCAATTTTTATCTCTATATGTACTACCAGAGTAGTCGCATCATCGATTTGCAAAATGGCCGATTTTTATGTCAATGCTAAAGAAAATAGCATTTTCTAAATATTGGTTAAAATGTCTTATATGTTATATATTTTAATGAAAATAACACTTTTCGGACTTTCCTGCAAGTTCCACGTTTCACAACTTTTATTTTTCTTGTAGTTTCCTGACTGCAGAATGTCAGAATAAGTACTGAAGAATGTAAATTTCGAATAGTTATATTCCTTTTAGAAGTCGAATCCATACAGCTAAAAATTGTTGTCTTTTCATGCATGCAGCTTGAGATATCAACAAAAAACATTGATTTTTAAACGGGAAAATAAAGCGTGTTAACACGCATTGTTTATAGCAAATACAAGTGCGATACAAGTTTCAATCTGCGATAGAAAATTTAAAGACGAATTTAATGCTACAAGTTTTTCGTTGTACGATGCGTCTGGAAGTCAAATACTTTTCGTAAAAAGTACGCGATTATTGCGTTTCTAGTATTGCAATTGTAAAATGTATACGTTGTTGCATTATTCAAACACATACGTAATATAACTACTATCATTGAACTCATGGTTATAGAAAGAAATATGATAAAATGTGTAAATGCACAAAAAACCCTAAACTCTAAAAAAATAGGAAATAAGCTTCAGCAGTGAAGTAAAAATACTAAAAATAAGTAAAAATACTAAAAATAAGTAAAAATAGTAAATATAAAATTGTCACTGGTATCTCAAAGGAAAATGTTACTCCCTCGACTGCTCGTATTTCAAATCGCTTGTTTATTCCAAGGTAATACTGTAATTATTTTCATTTCATGACTTTTCACTAGTCTTCCAATTAGCGCAGAACAATTTTGACACATTTTCATCGAGTAAAAGAACTTTATATTCTCCTTGTTCTTAATCATAGAAAAAGGCACTTTGCTCACAACCATAAGACTATTATTTCTAAATCCAAGTTTCCGTATATTCTTTATTTTTAATAATAATATATTTACTACACTTGAATCTTCAATACACATGACTGCTTGTTTTCCTAATCTTTAATCCTTTGCTTCCTTTACACTGCAAATCTTCTAAATTCTAAATAAACTCCAAACTTCTCAGGCAAACTTGATTGAATCAAAATGAAACAATAAGCTTATGTATACGAGTATAATGTTGCGACAACAATCAATAAATATGAAAATCATGAAATCACGAACAGCACAGCAAAATGTCCTAATTACCTTAATCCGGACCATCATGTTGAGATGGCCCTGGGAATACTGCTCGATGACATCGCGCACGTCGTAGGGTTTGCGCGCCTGCTGGAATTTCCGGCGTGCGACGAAGTACTTGATTTTCCGGATCGCTCGTATCGCATTCTTGTGTGCTTCCGTTAATCTGCGACAGAGAGAGGGAGCGGCGTGGATAGATTAAATATTTGCGTGCACCCTAACGAGATCAATTCGCCTCCCTCCGAACGAAGGTTGGGCGTTGTCGGGGATGGCAGATAGTCAAAATACATACTGCGTAACCCGTGGAAGTTCGCTGTCCATGTCGTCGATCTCGTCGCTGGGCGCCTCCGTCACGGTGCTCGTCTGTGATGTGAAAATTGCCCCACGAACACTTTCTCTGTCACCTCTTCGGATACGATTCGGCGTGCCTATTTAAAGAGTAATACATATATTTTAGGCTTTTAATTTGGTGAGTTTAGGATAATTGAGAAATCACATCAGTCTTATTTGGATGGATAAAGTTACAAATTCCATTTAAAATTAAATGTTGGTCTTTCCAGGCCACTTTGTCTCCTCCTCCTTTGAAATTCTACACCTAGGAGTCATTATATAATGCAGAGAAAGTATTTTAATTAGGCTCTTTGGCATCTTTGGAAATTACGATATTTCAAAAAGATTTCCTGAAAGTTTGAAGTCAAATTCTTGACAGTACCCCGAAGTAAGTTTATTTTATGTTTTCAAATATTTATAAGATAAAGTGTTTTTTAAATCGTCATTCCTCGATACCATTATTCGAGGTAAAGCACATATTTTAGGTTTCTAATTTAAGGGGTGATTAGGATAACTGAAACATCAGATCAGCTATATTTGATAAAAATGCACTTTCTTTTTCTTTCTTCCTTTTTAATCTCATTTTTAAACTTCTATACTTAGGCTTCATTATATAAAGCAGGGAGAGCCTTGCAAATATTTTGTTGACATTTTGAGAAAGTACGTTATTTCGAAAAGATTAGTTGAAAATTTGTTGCCAATCCAACTAATAACTTTCAAGTAATCCTTTATTTAGTATTGATAACCTGATAGAATCCCAAAGTAACCGGTTTTATCTCGATATTTTAAGTTTTCAAATATTTATGAGCATAGTAGCCCAGTTGGTAAGATCGCTGCTTACCAGGCAGGGGGATCCAGGTTCAAATCCTGGTCGTGACAATAACACCTCTACCCGTTCCGGCAACCACATTAACATCTATGGTTGTCATTGCTGAAGTCTTCTTCACCCTGGACAAGGCTAGCACCTTACCCAAAGGGTATTAATATGCTCATAGAAAAATTCTACCCAGAAAAATTCTGAAAGAATGACAGGTCACTGGCCTATACCCGGTCAGTTTCTAGGCGATTGATCGAAAAAGAAGAAGAAGAAGAAGAAGAAACATTTATAAATCTAAAATCATAAAGTTTCATAAAAGTTTGAAAGGAAAACGTTGTTTAGTATCTTTTTCATCGGCATGCCTTCGATAACGGTAATTTGTATATTTGAGGCTTTTAATTTGGTGCGATTAAGATAATTGTAAACTCACATCAATCTTATTTGGAAGGATAAAGTTACAAAATCCCTTTTTTTTTAAATTTCACATTCTTTTCCCTCTTTTTACCATTCATTGAAATTCAACAACTAAGAGTTTCTATATAAAGCATAGAAAATCTTTTAATTTTTTTTGATAGTTTTGGTTCTTCAGACATAAATTTGCTCGACATATTTATTAAAAATATATAAAATTAGCTACAATTTTTTTTTTCGAATTTGCAACAATTTTAATAATTTCTTTTGAGAAATCTAACTTTAAAATTCCCTATCTAAACATCCCATGTTATATATAAATTGGATGTAAAACTTTGAAATTGAAACAAATATACAAGTTTGGATAGAGGTGGCTGAAAGCTGGAATAAAGTATGAAAATTGAAATGTGAGAAATAAAAAAGTTAGGAACATCAATTTCCACCGAAATCTAACCCTCACACACAGTGGATGCAACCTTTTTTTATTGAATAGAGTAGCTGCTGCCTTATTTCGTACATTTCTGGGATTTTCACCGTTCGCACGCAAATTCGATTCCCAATTCACCCAATGTGGACCGAATAATATAAAAAGGGATAATGGTCGATCCAAGTGGTTTATCCAGGACCCTGCTTTACCTACCTCTGAATTCAATGTAATGATTTTGTGCTAACATATTTTATTTTAATAAAATTTAGTACATTTTAGTAAATGTAGAAGCTTACTAGTAATAAAATTGCTTAAAGAAATTGTACTTACGCTCTAATTGTATTAAATTGCAAGGATGTTATTAACCCCTTGACGTTTCTTTGAATTTCGTTTATAAAGAACGCACGATTTGGCTTTGTGCGAGCATCGTGCGAGTATTTTGTGAGAGACCACGGCAGGAGTCTGGCTCGTGCTTGGGTAAATATTTTTGCTACGATTGGGATTCGTGATTAAAGGCCAAAAAATAGGGTGAACATTTTTGAGGACTTTTTTTAAATTTTTGTTTCCATTCTAAAAATTGGATTCTAGAGTTCACATAGCATAAAGATAGATCTAAAGGAAGTAAAAAGGATGTAGGGCAATATTTCGAGCCCCGACTGAAAAGAGATAAGAAGGTCCTGAACAAAGGCATGCCTGAAAGAACTTGGCTTCACTTTTCCCTCTTTTTTTTCCCTTTCTCCGTTTTTGTCAACACCTGAAATGACGGTATACAAACACAAAAAATGAATAGGTCGACAAAATTGGTGTCGACGGCAACGACAACCACCCCGAGATGAGAAATCGAAAATTGATTTTAAGTGTACAGCATGCAAATAAAACAAGTGAAAACGGAGGATTGGTACAAACACTCCCCCTTTCCCACAAACACACACATACACATATTCATATATTTGATGGAAGAGATCGGCTCGCGGAGGGTTGCGCGTAAAATCAATGCTCACCGGCTTTCGGCTCCTCCATGTAGAACACCACGTCGTTGTCCTGATCGATGGACTTGCCGGCGGTAAGCGCGCCCGTTGCGCCACCACCAACGCCACCCCCACCGCCCGGCGGCGGCGGCGGCGGCTGTTGGTCGCCCTGCGGCGTGCCCGGTGCCTCCATGCGATTTCGCGATTTCCGCCGCTTTAGCACGGAGGCCTTCTTCGCCACCTGCAATATGAGGGACTGACCCAACCCATGGTTGACTTAACACCAAGACACCAAACATCGCTTTCTATTTAGAGACTAGCCTAACGATTAAACTAGACATTAAAAAAAAACCAGAACGTTTTTTCCTAGTGCCATCAAGTTTTCGTGTTATTCCTATCACGCAGCGTTTATTTGTTTTCAATTTCCCGAAGTAATTTGTTCAAACAGTCGTTTTTTCTTTCTTCTTTTTTTTTGCGCAGTTTTAATTTCAATCAATTTTAAAAGTAATTATATCAAATTGTGAAATGAGAATTGAATTAACTGGTATTACCATCGTTTGTTTTGAGTATAAAATGTGAAGTTAAGAGATTATTCTTTTGTCTTACATTATATTACGTTGTAATGGCACTAAAAGAAAACGTATCATTGCATTTTTATTCAGAAAAGCAAATGAATATCGATTAGGGCTCGAAATATATGCAGGTCGCATTTAAATATTCATTTATAGTTAGTAATTCCTGCAAGTCACCCACGGGACAATCTGCACGAAATCCCTATCGATTTCATTGGCTTTCAAATTTAGCATGTCAGCATGAAAATAGTATCGTCCTTTATCTCATGAGAATTCCACAATAATTCCATCCGAAATTAGATAACAAAATATCATGCACATTTAACAAAATCAGGTATAAATATATTTCGTTGAAAGAGAGATGCTATATGCGTGTATATAAAATTGTACTTTTTAAAATTTCCTGAAATTAATTAAGGAATTAATTTAAAGAAGATTTATATATTCAATAGAAACATTATTTTAGTAGCCTTTTTGATGGCGAAGCATGTTAAGATCGTATAATGAGAAAAATTCACAGTTGTCTTAAGTCATCGACAGATTAAAAGCGCCCCCCCCCGACAGAAATCTGCACATTGTCGCCTAAGTTGCGTGAATTTTTAAAAAATTGTATTTTATGGTCCTCAGACTTGGCCATCGACCAAACTGGTCTTAAATGTATTCATTTTACATTATTTATTGTATTGTATTTATTTTACACGTTATTATTGTGATTGTGTTGTTGTTTTGTTGTTGTATGATGAGTACTGGATGTTGTGGGGGTACGCACATTTGCGCTGGTTGATTTGAGTGCGATTTTCTGAAGAGGGGTTGTTCTCTTGATGTGTGTTTTTTATAGGTGCGGATTAATATGAATTTTTGTGAATTGTAATTGTGAATAATTGTGAATAATGGATGCCCACCACCCCAAGGACTCGAACCCCGACCGGCTACGTGATAAGCCGAAACACTACCGACTGGGTTGCCCAGGTGGGCTGTGTACTTTTATTATGTGATATTCTCGCTCAATTACAAAAAACACGGACGCGATATCATGCGAGACATGTTGACAGCATGTCTTGACGCTTTTTCAGTGGCATCGATGCAGAAATTTGACTATGTTGTCAAACTGAATATCATTAGAATCGGAAGCAAAAAAACAAAGAAAATTCAGAGTTTTCAGCTTAGAGCTCTGATCTCATATGTTTTTGGGTTGTTTGTTATATTGTATAAAGTATTATTATGATATTATCATAATTATGAGGGGTTGAAAAAGACGAAAATTAGACTGCACGTAAGAATACATGGAAACGAATAGCGTCGCATTTATTTTTTGCGATTTTATCGTTCAATTAAAAGCAAACGAACTATATATAATGCGCCACGTGTTGATATATGATGTCAGCGCTATCCGGTGGCAACGATGCAGAACATTTTCGTTTGCAGTCCAATTTTATATTATGCAGTCAAGAATTGAATGAAAATTTATGAAAAATTCTTTCAAGGGGCTATAATTTCTTTCAGGGGTTACCTGCTTTATCAAATCAATATTAACAAGACAATTTTATCGAGGTGAGCGCACATGCAACTCAGATTTGTGTTTTTGATTAAAAACACTTACAAGGGGAGTGTTCCAATTGTACAATTCCAAATTGAATGACACTTTTTGTACGTGTAGTACATATATAGAAATAAGTTGTGTTAACGGGATTTTATGCCGTTTTGAGCCGTTTGTCCAAAAACTTGTATTTCGCGATTTTATCAACCAATTAAAAACAAATGAATACAATTAAATTGGATACATGCCAATACCTTCTGTTGAAGCTTTTTCAGTGATATTAATACATAAGATTTTACTTCGTAGTCAAATTTTATATCATTAAAATCAGAAACTCAAGGAAAATGTATTAAAAGTACTTTGAAGGGGATAACATTGCTTTTAGGAGAAACTTGCAATCACTCAGATCAAATTTATGTTTTTGTGACTTGTGTTTATGTAACTAGTATTTTAAACCCTTAAAGAATTAAAGATTTCATGGATTATGGTTTTCAAGTTCAGGATTTAATATAATCGAATGATTCGGCCGTCGGAGTTTGGTAGAACATGATATTAAATGTTGGTGAATGAATTATGACAAATGTATGTTTTACAGGTTTATTACAAGAATTGTACAACGTACGTTTCGCTTTGCAGCATCGTCAGGGAGTAAAGTAAAAACTTAAACTTACCTACTATTTATATAAATTTTCGTGAATGGTGTTGGCGTTCATATATCAAGATGGTCGTTTATGAGGTGGACATTTTTGTGTAAGGCGCGCTTAATGTATATATTTTCTAACATATTC
>JAODAC010010888.1:4857-16771 GCA_027575185.1 Mimaenictus wilsoni
ATTTCCACGCTTCATGCATAACAATTTTATTCATGATATTCATATGAAGCATAGCAAACACATTCATAACCTAGAAAAATTATGCTCGGCTTATAACCTCAACTCTTTTAACTCGTTCCTTTTTCTTTCCTTGTCTTCTTTTCCTGGTCCTTTTCTTGTTTTTCTTTCCTTGTCCTTCCCTTGTCTTTCTTTCCTTTTCATTTCCTTTTTTCCTTACCTCCCGCTTCTAGGTCTTCTCTTTCCCTAAGCTTTCCTTTCCTTGTCTTCCTTTGGCTTTTCCATCCTTATCCTCCAATCCTTTCCAGGTCAGATCAGACGAAATCAGACTCCTCAAAGGAGAACAAACCAACCACCCCCAAGAAGTCTACTATTTTTGCCTTGTTTACAAAACTACTTTTCTAAATACCATGAAAAGTTCCGATGAACCTTAATAAGAGAACATGAAACATGGCGATTCTCTTACGAAGTTCATTGAAAAGTCTTAATGATTCGTTACAAAAGATCATGAGAAGTTTTGTCGATTCATGAAAAGTCATAATGATCTTGTTCGAAAGGCCAAGGAATATTTCCATGATAAGTTTCGAAGGACCATGGAAATACTACTGACAATTCGTTTCGAAGGATCACGAAAGGTAATGAGGATCCATTTCGAAGGACCATGAAAAATCTTAGTGATCTGTTTCGAAGGACCATGAAAACTTTTGTTGATCTGTTCCGAAGGACTATGAAAAATCTCAATGATCCGTTCCTTTTCCTTTTCTTTCTTTTTCCTAGCCTTCCATTTCTTTGCCTTCTGTTTCGCCTTGGCTTGCCTTTCCTTGCCTTTCCTTGCCTTTCCTTGCCTTTCCTTGCCTTTCCTTGCCTTTCCTTGCCTTTCCTTTCTTTCCATACCAATCCAGCTCAGACCAGGCTAAATCAAAGCAGAGCAAACGAACCATCCCCCAAGAAGTCTACTAACTTTGCCTTGTTTACAAAACTACTTTTCGAAATACCATGAAAAGTTCTGATGAACTTTAACAACATACCATGAAACGTGGCAATGATCTCTTACGAAGTACATTGAAAAGTCTTAATGATTCGTTTCAATGGGCCATGAAAAGTTTTGTTGATTCATGAAGAGTCATAGTGATTTGGTTCGAAGGACCAAGAAATGTTTCAATGATACGTTTCGGAGGACCATGGACATACTACTTGATAATTCGTTTCGAAGGATCATGAAAGGTAATGAGGATCCATTTCGAAGGACCATGAAAAATCTTAGTGATCCGTTTCGAAGGACCATGAAAACTTTTGTTGATCTGTTCCGAAGGACTATGAAAAACCTCAATGATCCGTTCCCTTTCCTTTTCCTAGCCTCCCATTTTTTTGCCTTCTGTTTCGCCTTGGCTTGCCTTTCCTTTCCTTGCCTTTCCTTGGCTTTCCTTTCTTTCCATACCAACCGAGCTCAGACCAGGCTAAACCAAAGCAGAGCAAACCAACCATCCCCCAAGAAGTCTACTAACTTTGCCTTGTTTACAAAACTACTTTTCGAAATACCATGAAAAGTTCTGATGAACCTTAACAACAGACCATGAAACGTACGTTCAATGTACTTCGTAAGAGATCATTGCCCTCTTACGAAGTACATTGAAAAGTCTTAATAATTCGGTTCAATGGGCCATGAGAAGTTTTGTTGATTCATGAAGAGTCATAGTGATTTGGTTCGAAGGACCAAGGAATGTTTCAATGTTACGTTACGGAGGACCCTGGACATACTACTTGATAATTCGTTTCGAAGGATCATGAAAAGTAATAAGGATCCATTTCGAAGGACCATGAAAAATCTTAGTGATCCATTTCGAAGGACCATGATCCGTCCTCTTTTCTTTCCTTTTCCTAGCCTCCCGTTTCTTTGCCTTCGCTTTCCCTTGGCTTGTCTTTCCTTGCATTCCCGTTTCTTTCCGTACTAACCAGGCCAAATCAGACCAGGCCAAACCAAAGCAGACCACACCAACCATCTCCCGAGTCCCCCAACCTTTCCTTATTTAACAAAACTCTACATTTGAATACCCCGAGGTCCTCTTCGTCTTTCCTCCTATTAGTCCAGGCAGACGCTAAGGATTGAATGGTATAAATTAGCCAAATTAAAATGGACGCCAGCAATCTGAAGTCGCGAAAGTTTTAGTTAATTCTAAGCATACGATGCGACGCTCTTTTGTTGGAGCTTTCATTATATCCTTCCAGCACGCTAAACATTCTTTTGTTGCAACGCTGCTGCATTGTTTTCCCTTGTGGTGGAAAGAGCCATGAGCGTCAGAGTGCCAAAGAAAAGGAAGTCGGGCACAATGGCGTGGAAGCTACCTCCTCCTCCTACTCCTGGTCTGGCGGAATAGTTCCGGATCTATTATTGCGAGTTGAATGTGGAAGCGTCGATTGGTGTCGATGGGAAGTGTCTGTAATTGCATCGGAAACACAACGCATCCTCGCTCCACAATCTATTAGTAGTGCTGGAAATAGAAATATTGTTGGCCATTCTTCAATTGTTTGAAGTTTTTTTTTAATGTTTGAAAAAGAAGGAAATCTTTTTATTGTTATTCCTTTTCAAAGAGTCCTTAAATTTTGATACCCGTTCGGAAGGACCATGAAATGTGTCGTTGATCAGTTTCGAAGGAACATGAAACCTTTTGTCGGTACATATCGCAGGGCCATGATAAGTGTTGATGAATGATAAGGAACATGATACATTTTGATGATCTGTTCAAAGTTTGGTATTCCGGTTCGAAGGACCATGAAAAGTCTCCTAGAATCATTTCGAGAAACCATGAGAAGCTTTGATGATGCGTTAGCAAAGTTTCGATGTTGTGTTCTGAAGGACCATGAAAACATTTAATAATCCATTTCGAAGGTCCATTAAAA
This sequence comes from Mimaenictus wilsoni, assembly GCA_027575185.1. Classification (NCBI taxonomy): domain Eukaryota; kingdom Metazoa; phylum Arthropoda; class Insecta; order Coleoptera; family Staphylinidae; genus Mimaenictus; species Mimaenictus wilsoni. The sequence goes on from JAODAC010010888.1 coordinate 7,753, forward strand.
ATCGTGGCCATACATTTCGGAGGACCATGAAAAATCTAAATTATCCTTGAAAAATCCTGAGGATCCCTGTCAAAGGATCATAACAACTGTTGATGTTCTGTTGGTTCGAAGGAGCATGAAATACTTCTAATAATCCGTTTCGAAGAACCATTAAAAAATCGTGGCCATACATTTCGGAGGACTATGAAAATTCTAAAGTATCCTTGAAAAATTCATAGAATCCCTGTCAGTTAATTATAAAAACTGTTAATGATCTGTTGGTTCGAAGGACCATGATAGACTTTTACTAATACGTTCAGAAGAACCATTAAAAAATCGTGGCAATACATAATACGTTTCGAAGGACCATTAAAAAATCGTAGCCATACATTTCGGAGAACCATGAATAATCTAAATTATCCTTGAAAAATCCTGAGGATCCCTGTCAAAGGATCATAACAACTATTGAAGTTCTGTTGGATCGAAGGAGCATGAAATACTTCTAATAATCCGTATCGAAGGACCATTAAAAAATCGTGGCCATACATTTCGGAGGCCCATGAAAAATCTAAAGTATCCTTGAAAAATCCTTAGGATCCCTGTCAGATAACTATATAAACTGTTAATGATCTGTTGGTTCGAAGGACCATGACAATCTTTTCTAATACGTTCAGAAGAACCACTAAAAAATTGTGGCAATACATAATCCGTTTCGAAGGACCATTAAAAATCGTGGCCATACATTTCGGAGGACCTAGAAAAATCTAAAGTATCCTTGAAAAATCCATAGGATCCCTGTCAGATAACCATAAAAACTGTTAATGATCTGTTGGTCCGAAGGACCATGAAAGTCTTTTACTAATACGTTCAGAGGGACCATTAAACATTTTGGCAATGCTTTTCGAAGGATTGCAATCCATAGAACCCGTTTTCGAAGTTTTATAAATCAACTAAGTATAAATCGGTTCGCAGGACCATTAACAGTTTTGTACTAATACGGTTAGAAATACTATCAAAAATCTTGGCAATGCATTTCGGAGGGGAGGACCATGAAAAATCAGAAAGATACTAGAAAAATCCAGAGAACCCACTGTCTATGAAAACAGTTAATTATCCGTCGGTTCGAAGGACCATGAAAAGAGAACGAATAAAGACCGAATAAACTGCTCCAAATAAGTTTCCAAAAACGTAAATGTCCCAAATCCAAGTATAAATGTAATCTGACTCTACCTAACCTACTTGAACCTGGCTCCTAAGAAAATATTTCCCATCTGCATAGATGACATTCCTTTCCATCAAGTCATCCAACCATCCAACGCAGAATTGAATTAAATAAGGAGATATCTAAAAACCGGTGAAAGATTCGCGAATATTGAGGGTATGAATATCGAAAGACGGTTCCAGACTATTGAGAAAGCTGCACTCACACTCCATAGATCTACACCTGTACACACAACAAGAGAGAGAGAGAGAGAGAGAGAAAGAGAGGGAGGGAGAAACTGGAGCAAAGGAAGAACGGAAGAGATTGGTACCGGTGAATTGCTTTAAAGTCCTCGCTTTATTTCCCCCCGACCTCTGCACCCGTTTCGAGGAAATATCCATTTCTTCCTCGTGAGAAACGTCACAATTCGACCCTTCAAAGTTTTTCGTATTCATTGCCATCGGAATGTAATTAAATTTAAGAAAATCATAAATTTTATCCACTGATTATATTTTTTCGATTTTTTACAAGATTTATTAAGTTTTTATTAGGAGTTTTCATTAAACATTCCTTTGAACTCATAATGCAAAAAAAAAAAATCTGTGATTTTTTTAGATAATTCAATTAGTTACATGGAAAAATACATGGAAAACCATTATAACTTTTATTTAAAGTTTATCTTTGTAGATTTCCTAAATAAAAAGTATATAACGATACAAGTGTGGAAAAGGCGATTTTGGGCACGATGCTCTTAGAATTAAAAATCGCAGCAATACATTTCGGAGGACCATGAATAATCTAGATTAACGTTGAAAAATCCAGAGGATCCTGGTCAGGGCACCATAGAATCACTTAATGATCTGTTGGTTCGAAGGACCATGAAATTCTGTGAAGTTTTTAGATAATTAAATTAGTTACATGGAAAATACATGGAAAACCATTTTAACTTTTATTTAAAGTTTATTTATGTAGATTTTCTAAATAAAAAGTATATAACGATACGAGTGTGGAAAAGGCGATTTTGGGCACGATGCTGTTAGAATTAAAAATCGTGGCAATACATTTCGGAGGACCATGAATAATCTAGATTAACCTTGAAAAATCCAGAGGATCCCTGTCAGGGGACCATAGAACCATTTAATGATCTGTTGGTTCGATGGACCATGAAATTATGTGAATTGTTTAGATAATTCAATTAGTTACATGAAAAAAATACATGGAAAACCATTATAAATTTTATTGAAACTTTATTTTTGTAGATTTCCTAAATAAAAAGTATATAACGATACAAGTGTGGAAATAGCGATTTTGGGCACGATGCTGTTAGAATCAGGGACGTAGCGAGTGTCGCTTACAGCATGTGAACCAATAGCTGTTTACATGCGAGTATCGTTCGGTATTTTTGCGTATGTTTTAAAAATAGGAAGCCATGACGACTAAAGCAGACGTAGGTACGTTTATGACGCACGCTTACTACTAAACACACCTTTCTATCCGATCCAGCGTGCAGAAAAACCGTTTTTCAATGCATACATTCGAAACTATATATTTCGAACATTTTAGTTTGATGGAAAAATAGACAAATGCCTAGCGACTAGAATGCAAGAGAATGTCAATGAATGTAATAAAATATCAATACAGGCGTCTTGGCGGGTCATGGAGGCGGTGGTTGTGGGGGCGGCGGCGTATTGGTAACGTATTGGCAGGCATTTTATGCGATACTCGTATCCGTCGTCGACTTTTCTTTTTTGTTACTTGCACATTGTGATCTCCGACATTGTCGCACATTCCTCTGCTGCTTCCTTTGCTGCCTCTCCTCAGCTGCCTTGTCTGTCGTCTTTTCTACAGCCCCCTTGCCGCCGCTAACCTTCTCCAACCTTTTCAAATATCGACGGCCATTCGCTGATATTTTATTTCATTCACCGTCGTTCATCCTTGCCACCGCCGCCGCGTCGTACACATAAATCCATATTTTCTATATTCTATTCAATTTTCAACTCAACTCAACTCGAACATCTCCAACTCAAAGAGACGGCAACACTCGTATAACGAAATATTCCTTATTGAATTTCATCTACAGGTATTGTCATGAATTTGTTTGTTTATTAGTCTGACTAAAATTTTGATTAAGATCGGTAGTAGTAACTAGTATAGTAGTACAAGTAAAAACCGGTTTTTGAAAACGCGTTTTTCAAAACGCAGGTTTTGAAAACTCGTTATTTAAACCCGCTTTCAGAAACCGAGATTTCCGCTAACAATGAAATTAAATTGTCATAAATCCGAATTTATTATTATTATTATTATTGTATTCTTTTATGTCGGTTTTCTCTGTTTCCATTTCAGTATTTACCAAAACTCCAGGTTTTCGGGTCCGGGATTTTCGTCAATACCCGAATTAGAAACCTTAAAACGAAAACGCATTGCAATAGTAACAAGATTAGCCCTTCAAGTAAACACCGGGTTTCGAAAACCCGTTTTTCCAAAACCCGGAATTTCGGTGTGATTAAATACCCTCAAAACAGAAACTCTTGATTTTTATGCCTGTTTTCGCTGTTTACGGTTCTGTCTTTTACCGTTACCGAGTTTTTTCGGGTTCGGGTTTTCGTCTACCCTCGCATCAGAAAAACGAAAACACATCGGCAATAGAAACAAGAATCGTCCTATAAGTAAAATCCGGATTTTGAAACCCTTCTTTAAAACTCGGGTTTTCAAAACCGAAGATATCAATGTGGTTAAATTATCGTAAAACCTCAATGCATGATTTTCATAACGGTTTTCATTATTTACGTTTCGGTTTTTACAAAAACTCGCGATTTCAACTATGTTTTTTTTCGGGTTCGGGTTTTCGTCTATCCCCGAATAAGAAAAACGAATACTCATCGACGACAGCTACTAGAGTAATCCTATAAGTAAAAACAGGGTTTTGAAACCCGTTTTTCAAAACCCGGATTTTTTTTCGAAGATACCAACATGATTAAAATATTGTAAAATCTCAACGCGTGATTTTTATACCGGTTTTCATTATTTACGTTTCGGTTTTTACAAAAACTCGCGATTTTCAAGTTCGGGTTTTCAAGTATGTTTTTTTTTTCGGGTTCGGGTTTTCGTCTATCCCCGAATAAGAAAATCGCATCGGCAATAGCTACAAGAGTAGTCATATAAGTAAAAACCGGGTTTTGAAACCCGTTTTTCGAGTATATCTATATGGTTACAATATGGTTAAAATATTATAAAACCTCAACGCGTGATTTTTATATCGGTTTTCACTACTTCCGTTTCGGTTTTTAACAAAAAGTTCGGGTTTTCATCTATACCCGCCGAATCAGAAACCTTAGTGCTACAAAACGCTTCTTATCTCAAGAAACACTCAAGTGTACTAATAAAAATATTAATGAAACTAATATGTGTAGGTTCGGCAGCAACTCTCTGCCGATCCTTTTATGAGAGATGAATTGAATTTTTGCCTAATGTACCAGAAACACTGTGTGCGTACGTAAGGATCTGAAAGGCGATTGCAAATCGATGGGAAACGATGGGAAGTGATGCGATGATGACTAGTCGGCTGTGAATAACCTTTAAGGAAAAAGGTTGAAGAAGCCTAGTGGCTTGGAAAACGAACGAGGAAGTTACTAACGATCGTCCCTTCTCAAGGTTATCTTTCTTCATATGTAGTCACGTTAAGTGGCGAGAGGTTGTTAAGTTTGTTCATTATGTTTTAGCATAGACGTTTTAGAATTCGCGCGCTTTTTGAGGAGACGTAGTGGTGAGATGTATTTAACACAATAGCAAATTCAAGGAACTTAGCTTCAAAAGATCCAGTTAAGTCTGGTCCCGGGCAATCGACGGGAAATAAATGAATGTTTTAAAAACCGCGACTAGCACGTAACATACCTATTAACTTTCAAATTGTTAAAAGATACCGACCTACAAATGTATTTAAACTTTTTTTTTATTTTATCAATGGAGGTTGTTTGAACACCGTCCTTTTTCTAGGTTATCTTTCTTCATATGTAGTCACGGTACGTGACGAGAGGTTGTTACGTTTGTTCGTTATGTTTTAACATAGACGTCTTAGAATTCGTGTGCATTTTGAAGAGACGTAGTGGTGAGTTGGCAAATTCAAGGAACTTAGCTTAAAAAGATCCAGGTAAGTCTGGTCCCGGGCAATCGACGGCAAATAAATGAATGTTTTAAAAACCGCGACTACCGTGTAACAGATGTGTTGACTTTCAAATTGTTAAAAGATACTGATCTGCAAATGTATTTAAACTTTTTTTTTAATTTTATTAATGTAGGTAGTTTGAACACCGTCCTTTTTCTAGGTTATCTTTCTTCATATGTAGTCACGTTAAGTGACGCGAGGTTGTTAAGTTTGTTCATTATGTTTTAACATAGACGTGTTAAAATTCGTACGCTTTTTGACGAGACGTAGTGGTGAGATGTAGTTAACACATCAGCAAATTCAAGGAACTTAGTATAAAAAGATCCAGGCAAGTCTGGTCCCGGGCAATCGACGGGAAATAAATGAATGTTTTAAAAACCGCAACTACCGTGTAATAGATCTGTTAACTTTCAAATTTTTAAAAAATACCTATCTGCAAATGTATTTAAACATTTTTTTTTATTTTATCAAAGGAAGTAGTTTGAACACCGTCCTTTTTCTAGGTTATCTTTCTTCATATGTAGTCACGTAAGTGACGAGAGGTTGTTAAGTTTGTTCATTATGTTTTAACATAGTCATGTTAGAATTCGTGCGCTTTTTGACGACACGTAGTGGTTTGATGTACTTAGCACATCGGCAAATTCAGGGAACTTAGTTTAAAAAGATCCAGTTAAGTCTGGTCCCGGGCAATCAACGGGAAATAAATTAATGTTTTAGAAACCACGACAACCGTGTAACAGACCTGTTAACTTTCAAATTGTTAAAAGATACCGACCTACAAATGTATTTAAACTTTTTTTTTATTTTATCCATGGAGGTAGTTTGAACACCGGCCCTTTTCTAGGTTATCTTTCTTCATATGCAGTCACGTTAAGTGACGAGAGGTTGTGAGGTTTGTTCATTATGTTTTAACATAGACGTTTTAGAATTCGTACGCTTTTTGAGGAGACGTAGTGGTGAGATGTACTTAACACATCGGCAAATTCAAGGAACTTAGCTTAATAAGATCCAGGTAAGTCTGGTCCCAAGCAATCAAAGGGAAATAAATGAATGTTTTAAAAACCGCGACTAGCGCGTATCAGACCTATTAACTTTCAAATTGTTAAAACATACCGACCTGCAAATTTATTTAAACTTTTTTTTATCAAAGGAGGTAGTTTGAACACCGTCCTTTTTCTAGGTTATCTTTTTTCATATGTAGTCACGTTAAGTGACGCGAGGTTGTTAAGTTTGTTCATTATGTTTTAGCATAGACGTTTTAGAATTCGCGCGCTTTTTGAGGAGACGTAGTGGTGAGATGTATTTAACACAATAGCAAATTCAAGGAACTTAGCTTCAAAAGATCCAGTTAAGTCTGGTCCCGGGCAATCGACGGGAAATAAATGAATGTTTTAAAAACCGCGACTACCGTGTAACAGATGTGTTGACTTTCAAATTGTTAAAAGATACCGTCCTGCAAATGTATTTAAACATTTTTTTTTAATTTTATCAAAGAAGGTAGTTTGACCACCGTCCTTTTTCTAGGTTATCTTTCTTCATATGTAGTCACGGTACGTGACGACAGGTTGTTACGTTTGTTCATTATGTTTTAACATAGACGTGTTAGAATTCGTGTGCGTTTTGAAGAGACGTAGTGGTAAGTTGGCAAATTCAAGGAACTTAGCTTAAAGAGATCCAGGTAAGTCTGGTCCCGAGCAATCAAAGGGAAATAAATTAATGTTTTAGAAACTGCGACTAGCGCGTAACAGACCTGTTAACTTTCAAATTGTTAAAAGATACCGACCTCCAAATGTATTTAAACATATTTTTTATATTTTTTGGAAAAAAGTAGGTAGCGTGAACACATTCAAACACGTTTTCTCTTAAATTTTAGCGGCACTATCCCAGGAAGACATTAAAAATCGAACAGAATAAGGTTCTTGAAAATTATTTTCACCTTATTTTCATGTTTTTAAAACAACTAGAAAGTGTTTTGACTATTTAAAAAAAAAACGAAGTAAAACTGTTTTATACTGGTAGAAAACAGTACCTGTGAGGAAAAAACTCTTTATTTTTATGAGATATAAAAATAAAGAGTTTTTTCCTCACTTTTTTTTGGTCCTCGTCGGTTACAACAGAGTACATTCGTTGTTCACATTAACAAACCCGCGTCTCTACAGCAAAACCACGCTGAATGCTGAAAGCGCTGCTCTAAAGCGTAATCATATTTTGACGTTTTTTGTTTTTTTTTTTCTATTTCGCCACCATCATGAGAGAGATGCTGCATGCGACACATGAAAAAAAAAGCCCATGCACTCGGAAAATGCGAATGAAAATTGCGAAACACAATCGAAAAAAAAAACACAGCCCGAAACTCATGCATTTGGACCCATTTTACAGCCACTCTCCTCTCATGTGAGCATGTAAAATGTTCGCTTGGTAATTAGAGATGAGCCTAGTAATCAATTGTTTGCTGTTTGCGGCATACAACAAACAATTGAGAGGGAAATAGCGAAAATTCAGAATTGGTAAAATTGAAATGAAATGAATGCAGCTGGAATTTTGTCGATTCCTAAAAACGGGATGTTCTATGAGGCAGGCTAATGGTTGCATTGGTTGAACTGGGCGATGAAGGGGAGAGTCAAGAGGAAGGCGGATGGGATGTGTAGAGCCGGCGATGAGTTGGGGAAAGCGGGCGTATTTGCGGTTGAAAAGAGCGGATGGTAGTGGTGGATGAGTTGATAGCTGTTCACTCGGTGGCAGAGACAGGAGGCAGCATTGGGCATTAATGCACATTGGACGGAAGTGGTGGCGACTGTGACTGCGGTAGCGACGGTAGCGACGCTTACGGTGGTGGTGAGCGGTAGTGAGCGGTGGTGAGCGGTGGTGAAGGCCAGCGAGAGGCGGCAAAAAAAAAACCGTAAATAATTGAGACCTGTGCTGAAATACAGCCGAAAACGAAGTTGTAAACCGTGATGTCTTTATTGCCGTCTCCACAAGGTCTACCAAACCCAAATGTTTGTTACATTCGCACTCAAGATTGACAGATTGATGTTAGGTTAGGTTCAGGTTGGATTCACGTAAAGTTAGGTTGAAATCAGAACGTAATTTTCCACCTTTTAAAACTCTGCATATGAAATTCGTAGAGAAATTGCACAAAAATACATTATTCACCACTTAATACTTTTCCCATGTCCTCCTTCTGGGTTCTCCCATGTTCCTTGCATACTCGACTGCGTCTCTCTTTCATTTCTCTCCTGGTTTTTGACCTTTTTCGCATGGAAATCATCGCTTCATGTTGCAAACTCGAAGGTAATATCATTCACGTCTCTGCGAGCGAAATGCAATCGAATTCGATGCGAAAGTTAATAAAAAGTGATTTATATTCGTCTCAAAGTCTCACCTCTTGCGCATCTTTTGAACCTTTCTGTCTGAGGCAAGAACTTTTTCGTGGCAATAGTTGAATAAACGCGTTTTAGAGCTTTTCTCTGAGGAAAAAGTAATAATAGAGTTTTACTAGTGAAAAAATGAACGTTTTTAGAGTGATTCGAAGTGTTTTTTTTGTTTCTAAATGTATCTACATATGTAGAGCTACATGTTAACGACTTGATATCATTGATTCGTATTATAGAGTTAAGACACGTGTGTTAGTTTTGCAGATATGTTATAAAAAAACATTTAAAAAGTTTGAAAAACAA
>JAODAC010010899.1:0-15647 GCA_027575185.1 Mimaenictus wilsoni
TTCTCATAAAACATTTTTCAAACTCTTTTTTTGTGTTTGTGCAAAATAATATTAAAATCATGTTTTATCAAGCAGCGGCAGTAATTATAGAAACATCCATCAATTATAGAAACAAAATATTTAATGCGTAAATTTGAAATAAAAATACAATCATTCTTATGAGTAAAAGCAGGTGCTTTAAGATTGAGAATAGTTTATTGCGCAAATTCTAATTAGTTATTATGTGGTTATTTCGTCAAAATGTTAGTCCAATATTTAAATTATAAAATGCTATATAAAAGATTAACAATTCAGTAGGTACCCAGTTAAGAATAGTCAGAAAATTAAATGTATAAGTCTAGGTGGAAAAGAGCTAGTTTTACGAGTGAATGAAATTGTGAATCTCAAAACACATAACATTTCTTGCTATGAAATTAGTAAATTATATTTATTGCATGTCATTATTTCGAAAATATGCCGAATCAAATTGACACATCTTCTTTCTGACTAATTACAAGAATAATAGACAAATTAATAAAATCTAGCGTGTGTTACTAACAATTCCAATTTTTTCGAAGTTATAATTTACAATATTATGTATGATTTTTTTCTCTGGTTTATTGAGTGCATTGTAACTTGCTTTTTTTAAATGACCCGCATTGTCCAAGGTCTCAGGTAGGTATGTCAGGGTAGCCTTGATATAATCCCGGTTTACTGAAGTATCAGTTTCGGGTTAATCCGGGCTTTCACTTTCCATGGTTTAACCCGTATTTCCTTAAATTTTTCGATTTCCATACCAGTTTAGGTCGCATACTGCTTTATACTGAAAATTCTGTTTTAATAATAATTACTGTCTCCCGATTCCAATTCTAGAGTATCTAGAGATACACGGTAAACATGTTTGAAGGTAGTAAGAGAATTTTTCCAGGTTGTACCCTGATATCTTAAAAGCCAATTACATGGAAATGGTTCACTGTCTATGTGAATGACAAATATATAAGATACACTTGAGCCTAAAGTGCTCTTAAAAGATATGGGCGCTTAATGTTTGGTAAAGCATTTTTCCTATAACCATAAAAATATTCAAGGTATAGTCTCCAACGTGTGAGGCCTCATTAGTACTTCCATTAAAATGGATCTTGATGGCTTTTATGCTTGTTATATATTCAGTCTATATAAAAACAATTGGACTTCATCTAAAATATATTTCAATATAATAGGCACTAACAAATTTTAACATTTTAAATAGCTCAAGTACTTTAGTTCAAAGCAGTAATGACCATCACTAACCTGATGTGCAATAAATCGATAATTAATCGTTCCTTCTCAGTTAATTGCATCGACGTTCAGGAAAATGCGGAAATGAATTAAAGGCAAGCCGTAGACAATCCGAGCGATAGACATGTGTAACAAATAGCTTTCACGGTGTCAAGCGATTGTACAATAACGATAATTAATGAAAGAGTGAGGAGTTTAATTAACTATTACGCTATACCTTCCTCTATGATTCTATAGGCTAGTGAAAAGTACTGCAGGGTTACAAGGAACAACGTTGTTTGTTGCAAGGTTGTACTCTTGCAAGTTATATAACACACACGCTGTTATTCAGTTTATGGATCCTAAAATTAAATTAAGATTTGATAAAATAAAGTAATTCGCAGCGATGTTCATGAAATTGAAATGTTGATAAGCCACGAAGAGCTAGCTGCTCCTTCGACTCGGAATTTAATTAAACATACATTTTTTTCGGTGCATTAGACAATAGTTTAAACCATAAATGCTTGTGAAATTAAATTCTAACAGCAAGAACGTTCTTCTATTTCAAATCCCGTTGAACATTTGCAGCCAAGCTATTATTCAAATAGAAATAACTGTATCTTTGGATGAAAGAAATAGAACAATTTAACAATGGCATAATGAAGAACATAATATATTCATTAGATGTATTATTTAATTATTTAAGGCTATACAAATTTTGTTATTGACTTGTATTAGTTTTTGTAAAAGATTTCTATGTTTAACAGAATATATAGTGGCACATATTATTTAATTTTCTCTTTTTTTTTCTTATAAAACTGATAAACTGAAGGAAATAAAATTAGGCGGTGTTCTAATTCTAAAGTATATTTAAATTAAAGTATATTCAGTTAATACAATTCAGTTAAGTCAACTCTTTTAATTAAAATGGAATTGCTAGGCAAAAACAAAATCAATGCGAAAGGAATTCTAGTAATACTGGCAGGAATAAACAACACTAAATTTCTATGTGTTTGTTTCGTATTACATAAAATAGTTTACCCAATTTGCTCCCCTCTTCAATCAACATTATATAATATTGCAGGTAGTTACGCATTTACATCTTGCACGAAAATTGTACAAGATGTAAATGCGTACAATTTCTCAACATGCTTCTAATTATTAACTGAAGGTACATCATCCCAACCTCCTCCTTATTCAGGTCTTGGGTAACTGAAGTGCGAGGTCTTATTAGGTAGCTGATTAGGGTACCAAAAAAAGGAATATTAACAGTTCACGGCGAAGAACCCGCGTACTGTAACCAGATTAGACTTATTGTTCTATTCGATGTGATTATTAAGAAAGGACCCCTAGGTTGTTAGTAAAGAAAATAAAATATTTGTCAAGTAGTTTGTGCGTCAAACCTTTTCCTATAAGGTTTCAATTGTCAATTTGTTCCATTTACCTCATACCAGGAGTATTTTCTAGTTGTGCATCTCGGTCCCACTACCCACAAATAAATCTCCCTTCGTCCACCTATCCATCGTGAGTTCTGAACCTATAAGCTTGGACTTTGTCTCTTTCTTGGCTAGTTCGTTAGCCATGGTAGGTATATGTTTGTAGTTTAGAACTCAACTAAGGGTAACGTAATTGCTCCTAGCCAGATGCCGCAGGTTGTTTTGGCATTCCCGGATGTCGAGGACTAGGAACTCGTCTTTGGCTATTTAAGTGGACAACCTGAGCAGATAAATTTGCGAGTCGCAGCAAGCAATCTCACGCTCTAATCCAGAGTTTCCAAACTTCCCACAGTGGCGCCTCTCTTTCTTTAATTCACTTTTTGGCACCTCACCCTGTTTACAAATACGTTCTTTTCAGTCACCACAGTAATTTTCTAAGGGGGAATGTGTTGAGCCGTTCAATTATTTTGAAGCACTTATCGTAGGGTTTTAGGGATAAAATAAGCCTGAACGAGTACTTTAAGTGGTTTTGATTGCTCTGAGATCATGTATTGCCTTACCTTTCTTTTTTTAATCTGTTCGGCCTTATCACACTTTTTAGGAATCTGGAGCAACCGAGCATTTTTTGCCGGTTCTGATTCTTCTGAATTGTATTCTGAGATGTATTATCATTCTATTTCCCCTGAGACCCCTAGGAGCCTGCCCAGTTTGGAAACCTTTGCTCTAAGCCACCCCTATGCCCTCTTTCAACTCAAGAGCTACATCGACCCACCCGTCCAGTTTCAAAAATATCCAAAAATATGTTGATTACAATATTCTTAAGAAACAAAGTACGCAATACAATTTTTATGAATAGATATTTAACAAACTTACCGAAAAACGATTCCCAGCTGTCCATTTCTTCATCTATGGCTTCTTCTGCTTCATAACTGGGATGTAAATCCGAATATATAATCCCTGGTTTATCAATGTTATCCGAGTATTGCAATCTTTCGCTATCACATTCACAAATGCGCGTATTCTCGATGTAACCAATGTTGCGGTCACGATCACACATCTTCGCCAGCTGCATCTGCATTCCCTTTTTTTGCCTGCTCAACTCGATTGCACACTCTGCACTGCACGCACAAAATATTCTCACACGACGCTCATCAATTATTTGCTCTTAATTAAGAGCAATGCCTAACAATGTTTCGCTCACTGTATTCCGGAAGATATCGCGCGATGCAATACAAATTCGTATTTATTGTAAACATCACTGACGTTTGCGAGGTGTTGAACGCCAAATAATGCGCGGAACAATTGAATTATGAGGTCGGGGTGAACATGTGTGCGCAGCATGTGCGGCACGATAAACGCCGCAGGAAAATACCACACCGCGGTTGGCTCTAGCGCCGCATTACGACGTCTCTACAACAGCGCAAACAGCAAGACTGGGCGCCGAGCTGCGCAGAGTTCGCCACCGGTCGCCAACGCTTCGCGCCATATATGATAGCAACTTTTGGGAGGGAGAAGACGTTCGGGTACAAGGACAGTTTGGTACGTTCCAAACGTAGAGGAGGCAGCACGTTGTAGTGCCCACAGATAACGTAAGGCAGTTTCATCGCGGTGCGTCTTGGTGGAAATGTTCTGAAACTCGAGAATCTTTTGTAAGGCCTTGCAAATTGTAATATTGTTAAAATATGAATTAAATGGCTCCCCCTTGTTCGGTAAGGACAGCCCAATGACGGACGCCCCTTGTATACTAATGTGACCTTTCCCCATATATACAAAAGCTGAAATACGCCTTCCCACAGTTTTAAAAACGCTTAGTTAATTTGTGTGGAAATGCAAACCGTATTGAATCCAAAATATGCTGATGCGTGCCATTGGTTTTCGTTCTTCTGCATTGATCAGGGGAAACATGGGGGTCCCAAGCTGACAATGAATATTCTGATTTGGCTAATATATTTTCGCGGAATAATTACAACATGTCTCATATTTTCTTAATAATAATTTAATAATTTAATAATTCGTGCTTGTATCTATTAAATAACAAGTAATATACGTAGAATAATAGTGGAATGGGAAAATAGTCAATAGTAATCATTATCTCGTTGTTAGTCCCACAGTACAACTATTGTCATTTTTCTACTCCTGTTGTATAATGTACATATTTCAGTATAGTATATAATAAGTATAGTATTATTATAATGTATATATTTCAGTAATATATCATTGAGCAATTATAAGTTTTACACATAATAATCCTAGAAAAAGTATAATGATTACTCCCATAGAATACCCTTTTCTAACTCGTGTAAGTTTTTTCATACTCCCGAGGAAACGGTTATCACCTGGTTGTATAATATACCATTATTTTTTACATATGATGGTCTAAAGGAGCAATATAATATTATTGTACACATTAAATCTCCCTTGAGACATTACCAGGACGTAGAATCCCAGAGACACTTATCGCGACAATGCATTAGCTCTAATTGTAAAATTAAAAAGGAAGAACTTGGGGGGGGGGAGCAATAAAATTTAATAGTAGTAGATAACCTTTTATTTTTTGCAATTTAACAATATCCTTACAAAAAGCATTCGCCAGTAGACATTTACATTACATCAAAAAAAAAAAACTCAACAATAATTTCCTACTAATATTTACAACCAAAATAAATAAAAATAAAATACAACTGTTGTATTCCACCCCACCCTATTGAGTCATACCTCTCCTCCGCTTCCCTTTCTCCCGCAGAAATTACCTCACTATTGTCACACTCTCCCTTCCCTCTCCCAACCACTCTCTTACATTCCCACCCGTGCTTCCCAAACCATTCAACACTCCCTTACATACAGCCAGATGATCCCAAGAATCAACACCGCTCCTACACCACCCACACCTCATGTACTCATACCTCATCCATACTTTTTTCCCCTGCTCTTTAGTTCCACATCTTGCTCTGGCCATAATCCTTTTCCCTTCTGCGGTCATGTTCTTTTTATCAATATTGGCGGGTCTCCGTGCTATTGTGATTGTGATTGTGATTGTTTGGAGGCCATATCCTGGGTTATACGCACTGTTTTCGACACATTCTTGGCGCTTCTGCTCTTCCACCTCTTGACCACTTTCACGCACAAACCATTCAAACATTCCTGACTCGCTTATCATTGCTTCCACTGCCTGCTCAGATACATGCACATTCTCATACTCCCTTTTTCTGCTTTCTCTCCATCCACTCATCCCTTTTCGGGCACACCATTCCTATATATCCTTTACCAATCTCCCGGTCCCCATTCCCTTCAGTTTCTCCTCAAATCGTGCTACTCTACTCAAAGACTCCCATTTAATTGTCATTCTTCCATTTTCTTGCAACACAATGTACCTGTAATAACCTAAAATAAAACCCTAAAATTTAATAAAAGAAGGGCGTACTGAACAGAACACCAAGGAGCCTCAAAGAAAGAAAAGGGCAATACGAATCACCAAACACACTAGAGAACGTTTGTTGAAAATGATATAGTTTGTATATTGTACAAATCAAAGGAGTTTAAAAAATCGCGTTTATTTATGATGTCAAATATTCTTATTGCATATCTGCAACAATTGTAAGAATCGATGATAACATTCTTATACAAATGTATTATATTGAATTATATTGAATATATATTAAGCAGTTGCTCCTATTGCATGGTAGTCTCCTAAAGGGATAAGATAAACTCAAAACATACTAGTAGGTCCATCTATCGGGGTCCAGAACATTTTACCAGAGAAGGTAACTTCGGTAACTACCGCTAACTTCGAAGACGCTATAAAACAATAGTAATCTGTGCTAGGAAAGTTATCCAACTTATCAAAGTCGTCCTATGAATCCATGACTGTTTTGTTCTCAGCTGCTCACAGTGATGGCGTCTTATTTGAAACGCATGTTAATTTGATAATTCATTTGAGAATTTTTCGGCGTTGCAATCGTTGTTGTCTTGAATACGGTGAATTTATTGAGAATATTTAAAGTTAATTAATTTGACATGTAATTTGAGAAAGAAAACTCTGCCAATTTGTACTATGTTGCAAAATGTAGCATGTCTCGTATTTTCAATTCGTGCATGACAAAAGAGATTGTGCTTATCACTTCGGTTTGTACAGCTTTATCGCAAGAACCACGTTTTAGTCTATACTGATGTCCAAAAGATATTTTTATGCATATTTAAGTCTTAAATTATTTAAAGTGTTAAATTAGTTTAGTTGTTAAATTGAGGCATAATAATGAACCAAGAGAATAAAAATGTACGTTTTACTTCTGCTGGATCGGGAGTTACACGACGTCCAACATTGCGTGAACCATTTCGAGAAGTTCAAAATGAAAAAACGACCTCGCCATTACATAAGAAGCGGCCAGCCAAATCGACCGATAGAATTAAATTACAGGTAAATTATTCCTATTTTACTAATTGCCTGAACAATAATTTTTCTATAATAGATTTAATTTATTAATATTTTAATTTCGCCAAATTATAAATTATAAATCCATTTTAGGAAGCCCAGCGTTTGCAATTGCGTCAGATTTTTACTGCATCCCCTGTTTTGCCATCGACCAGTACAGTCAACAATATTCCCCGTCATGTGACTGTACCTGCTGTGAAGAGAACTTTATTGAAGGCTAGGCGAGCGCGAATTGCCAGCACAGGTATGCAAATACAAGTAATTATGATTTCGACACTATTTATACATTTTAAAATACAGCTGCTGAAAAGGTACCCAGTGAAAATGTATTGCTTATGTACAATGACGAATATTTGTCGGAAAATTTCCAACAATCACTGAAGATTGATAGAAATTATATTGTACCACGAAATTTTCTTTACAAACTTAATTCCCATTTGTCATCAGAAGACAGATGTAAAATTTTACATTGGATCTATGTAATAGCGGTAAATATATTTAATCCTATTTAGTTCTCTTTACTTCCATTATGTTTTCGTTTAACAGCTGCAGCTATAGCTCAAAATCGGTGTTGCGAACAGCAACATCAACCCGCGAATTAACGCGAATCTGTTATTTTTATCAGGATTCGTGGACTACCCGTCCGATGCAAATTGTTGTAGATGTTAAAGAGAGAAGTAGATGTTTTGGGAGTAAAAATGTGACTGACTTTATTAAACATAATTCTTAAAACGATCTCGCCTCCGCCCATTACTTTGAGCGGGAGAAGGCCGATAACACCCTCTAACAGCGGCATACCTCAAGGCGGGCCCTGCCTGTCTCACTCTCTCCTGCCCACAGGGTGCCTCTCTGCTCGTAGCTACACACACGCAGCTGGTCACGCATGTGCCGTTACGCTTGGCCGTGATAAGATATTTTTTCAGACGCTTAAGGCGCCAAACGCTTCGTGCATCCACTTAAACCTACCCCAAGAGCGTATTGTGCCTCTATGTTCTCTTTATTAACCACTTGACAACTCAGGGCTTGCAAAAAACGTGAAAAACATGTGGTGCAGACTAATCAGCTCAAAAGTTCTTTCACGCCAGACTAAATATTGATAATTTGGCGTCAAATATAAAAAAGGGCTCAAACTTGCCTCGCCGTTCTCAACAATCGGTGTGTCATAGATTTTCACACTTAGTACTGGTATAAAAAGGGAAATTCATGATATTTCAATAGAGAGGGTAGTCTGTTAAGGTCCATGTCTACAAAGGCCAAGCTTTTTTACTTTTCTACGTTCATCAAAAACTTCATCTTTCTTGGCAACATAGGCCGCGGACGAGTCTTGGCCTCGCTCAATTACTTTCTCCACTCATCCCTGTCCTTTGACTAATTCTGTTCCACCTTATCTTAGGGCGTCCTCATATTCGAGACCCCTGCACTTTAATTGTTAGGGTTTTTGTTATGAATTGTTCTTTCTTCTTCTTATGCCCTCTGTCCATTATATCTTTGCAGATGTACCTGCGTTGGCAGAGGAGATGTTCTCCTACTAGAGTATTCAAACAATTGTTGAGAAGTGTTCTTCAGGCGCCCCCATTCAGTATAGAGCCTAATATTTTTCAGACATTTTTTGAAATACGTCAAATAGCTTTAGTTCTTTCATTAACCCATTAGTACCCGTTTCCCCGCGAATATGAGAAATTGCTGCAACTCATATGAGTGAGGAAAGGCCAGTCCATGCGAGTTGTATACTATACCTTTTCCACGACTATTCTGTGGGAAAATAACAATTTATTAATCAAAAACGACACTGCAATGTGTAAATTTCCAACAGGAATAGACAAAAAGTATATAACGATACACATACGGAAACAGCGAATTTTGAGCAAGCACTGGTAGAAGTGAACCAATAGCCGAGATTAGATTCGACTAGCATTCAGCATTTTTTCTTACTTTAGAAAATGTTTGTTCCGACGTATTCTTAATGTACAAGTCATAATAGTAAGTGGCCATGACAACTAAAACAAAAACACTTGTGTTCGTATCCTCCGCACAGTGTCTCTCCAGCTGTGATCGAACTGCCCAAACCTACTACAGGCTGAGCGACAAATTCTCAAATTCGCTAATTGTGAGTTAACGCTACTTGATTTGTTTTTTTTTAATATTGATACTATAATGACACAATTCATGCATATTTTACGAAATAGGCCATTTAATCATGCATGAGATTGCTTGCAACAATTTTCAGTATTGGCTTTTCTTATCTATTTATGTGACTTTAACTTTAACTCTATTTAAGAGTTGAAGCCGGAGGTGGTTGACTATTAAACATATTTACGCTTATTCACTGTTTTGGGTACTATCTACTATCTAACGATTTTATAGCCGTCCGCATCGTGCAAAATCTCTTTTTTAACTATTGGTTTGTTTATGTAATGTATGGTACAGTTTAACGATGCAACATAACAAAATTATCACAGAAAACGTGAAGAAGATACGTAGCTCTGACAGTAATAGGTTTTGTCAATTCGAGCATAGCTGAAAAGCCACTATGCGCCGCCACTATCTTATTGTTAGTACAACAAAAAAATCTCTAGCATAAAATCCCCACTTACAATTAGATTATAATATAATATATTATTATATATTATTATTTAATATATTTTTTCTACTCCTGTTTTATAATATGCACATTATATGGACGACTTTGCGTAAGTAATAATGTACACAACCTACTGCTTATCATAATCATTATTGTTTTCACCCATAACAGTCGTAGAAAAGTATTATTATATATGTACTATTATATAATTTATGCAAAAATATGCTGGTGGCGTGGTTTTTTAGAAGTGAATCAAAGTCCGTAAATATTATTCTGATTAATTTGTTGCATTGAAATTATACAACGAATATCATAAAAGTGACTGCAAAAGAAATGGGACTACTTCGTACAGACGATTTCCTCTACAACTTAACATAATCTATTTTATGAGCGTAGCTGTGGCTGTTTATACGTAAATCGTCTTAATCACTGTAAAAAATGATATAAATATTGTATACTTTATATAATATGCTTGTTTTTTTAATGCAGGATAGCATTGGACTTAGCGAAATAAACTATTTTAAATTTGTTCGAATGTTTGACGGTATTTTAGAGAAGATGTATGTTTCTAAAGGTATGCTGCGCTTAGTGGCAATTGTGGCAGGCTGGATATTAATTAAAATGCACGAGGTAAAAGTGCTAACTGTAAGTGATTATTATTTATACTAAAATTTCAAAGTAATGACATTTCTGCGTATTGAAAATATCTGAAATGTGAGTAATAACATTTTTTCTGATTTCAAGGCCACCAGAATACTGCATATATGTTGCAACGCATACACAATCGCACAAATAAACGCGATGGAGAGAAAATTATTGGGATGGACAGGATTCAACCTAATTATAAGTACCCCAAGTGATTTCTATTACAGTTTTGATAATTCCCAGGTAATCACCACAAATAGTATAGTTCTTATACCGGGTTCTATACCAGAATCAGCTTATCTTGAAAGTATCGGGTTCCGATACCAGCATCGACGCGGTTGCGTTCCACTACTAGATGATGCTAAAATTCTGTTTCTTGAACCGGAATCGACGCAAGAACACCCCACTAGTTCTTAAATAATATACTGAATTTTATTATGTTTCAGGAACTATTCAAGCATTGCATGAATTATATTTTAGAACTATTTTCCTTCCATCTGAATTATTCACAATTTTCTTCACGGGGATTAGCTTCTGCCGCTGGATATTTGAGCGAACATTACCTAAAATTAAATATTGTTTCAAAACATGTCACTACCTTCGAAACATTTGACAGCGTGCGTGAAATTGCTTTCTTACTGGATTTCCAGTTACGTAAAGTACAGGTAACGATTAATAATGATCGGTTTAAAGCAATATTCGATAAATATAACGACAGTGATCATCTAAGAATTAGTCGAAGATTGAAGGAGATTATTAGTACTTCCCATGTTAATGATATACACAAATTTTTATATGCATGATTTTTTTTAAGAATTGGATTTTTAAATGCGTGATTAGCTTATAGGAATTGTTATAGGAATGTCATTAAATTAAATGTTACAACAAGAATTAAAATATTAACAATAATAAAAAAATATTAAATGTGTTTTGAAATATATTTGAGTTTATATTTATTTTTCCATTCAGCCTCCGTTCTCTATGATGTATATCGCTTTAATAAAAGTTTCTCTGAGCAGGATGTTTGGTTAAAAAATAGTTTATTGTGGGTGTAATTTGCTGATCCTTGTCATAATATCTGACTAACTTGAGATGCGATATATAGGGCGCATGTCACACTCGCAACGCAACTTAGGCGAGGAGCCAACAACAAGGAAGATCCTGAAGACACAAAATCACTTCCAATTCTTGTTTCAACAAAATCACTAAAGTAGTCGACAAGAAATCAATAAAAAGTCAAGAAGTCAAAAAAATTATATTTGTCATTTTAAACGTTTTCTTGTGTTTGAAACAGACGAAGTTTCTGTTTGACCTAAAAACTCACCATCCAAGTGTTAAATCCACACCAAAAATCATAACTATATGTTCAACCTAAATTTCGATTTGTTGGCACCATTCCTGTATTTTCCATGTATTTTTGGAGAGCACCTACTTTGCGAAGGATCTCACAATCGACCTTCCGACTAGACATGTCAAGCGTACCCGATAATTCCGGGTTACTCGGTTTTCCGCCTTGTCAGTGTCGGGTTAAACCGGTCTTTTACTTTTAAGGGTTTAACACGGATTTTCGTAAAAGTTTCGGATTCTATACCAGAATCAGCTTATCTTGAAAGTATCGGGTTCCGATACCAGCATCGACGCGGCTGCGTCCCACTACTAGATGACGCTAAAAATTTTGTTTCTTGAACCGGAATCGACGTAAGAACACCCCACTATTGCTTGATTCTGTTTTCAAACCGAAATCAAGGCGAGTCGCCCCGCTCTTGCTTGATTCTGTTTCGAGGCGAGTGCGCGAGACCGTGTTGATCTTGTCACTAAAACAACAGCGATTAATTGCTCCCGCGATTGCGACAAGTATCAGCTCGTGTTTTAACATGTTTATTTGTAGTACAGCGAACGAAACCTCCAATCTTTCCTCACATTGACCAGTGATTGTATTTCATGCATATTTGGAAAAATGAGAATAGCCATTCTCTTCGAGAATACTGGTAATTGAATTTACCTTTTTCCAAATTTTTGTTTCTATATTATGTTTTTATTTATATACATTTTAATAGCTAATGAAAATAAAATAACTTTCATGTGTATAGTCTTTTTATATTACACTAGGTGGCGTTGTAAACGAGTTTTTATTCGGATTTTAAAGCCGGGCTTTCACAGACAAAACCGTAACAGAATAAACCCGCAGATTTACAAAACCCGAAAACCCGGAAACTCGGGTTTCCCTATTTTTTTGACAAGCCTACTTCCGACGGCGTTCTAGGCGTTCTATTTTGTCATCTAGCTCTTCTGGAGGTGCACAATCGTGCAATTCGTCGGATGGTGCACAACTTATATTCCTGGAAACATGTGTAATATGAGAAAAATGAAATCAATAATATCGCTCGTATATAATTAATTGAAATCTTAATGAGGATTATAGAAAATTTACTTCTGAATCGATTGATTCACGTTTTGTGAACACAGATGTATAGCAAATACAAATAAACGTGCAATGTATGGGTCAAGTCATTTAAAGAAATTTTTCTGGCTGCTAAAATGTCGTTAAAACAGTTATATCGTTTCTATGATTTATAATCCTAGCATTGTGTGGGAAATATGAAAACAATTGCCAACTTTAAATCACTAACTTACTCGATTTTCTGCACTTTAGATTTCACAATGATTACATTATCTTTGGGCTTTATAGGATATACCAAAATAAATTAATTTTAATGGAGAATCAATTATTGCAGGAATGTGAATTGTACGGTTTGTATATTAGAAATTGTTTTAATACAAAGTTTTAATTTTTCCTCTTAATGCCATTCACAATATCTTGCAGTTATATAGGTCATCCCTATCATGGTTGGGTCTGATATTCCTTTTTTTCTCTGGGTGCATTCTGATTGCGTTTGCAGTGCAATTTTAACGTGCATAAGAGTATTATATATAGACATCCTTTATTGGCATATTCCTTCCAACAATTCCATTGCATATATTCATTGTAAAAAGTAGTAAGTTAAACTAAAACTAAATAACACTTAAAATACTAAATATTCTTGAACAAGCCTTAATTATATAATTGCAATTTCAACAAAAAAGTAATTAATCTACTTCTTCTGTACATTCACTCTTTTTCACTCCCTAGGTACCTTCAGTTAGACGCCTTCCCGTAGTTGCTGGTGGGTAGGGGTCCAGTCCGCGCTGTTTCCTTCCGCTTTGTAATCACCTTCAAAATTGCCAGCCCCTTTCCATCCTCACTTAGCCACTCTTTCACTCCCCTTTTTTTCCCCTGGCAATCATGCGCCCACTCCTCTTTCATTTCTATACAATCACTCCCAACATGCTCTCAGGAGTCCCTCCCCCTTCCACATAGGATACTCCTGATATATTCATCTCCCATCCACACCTTCCATCCCCTCTCTTCCGATCCACACCGCGCTCTAGCTATCAGTCTTTTATCAGCCATGAGAGTATTATTCATATGCATGTTTCGTACTTGTTTATTATCTGACAAGTTGTAAGGCAACATTGTGATAGAGTCTAGCCTGCGGAGTAAGTTCAATATATGAGTGCACAGTTGTGAATTGATAGAGGTTCGCGAATGATCTTGACATCGCAAAAAACTTTCATTGGCTCATTCGCGATATTATTCACTTTGGCTGAGTACCGATAAGATAAGAAAACATATTTTATAGTTTCAATCTATACTTATGACTGATTGTGAGTAATATCTGGACTACTAGTGTTAACAATCCGCTAAAATGTTTGCAATTTTAATTGGGCTTTGTACACCTTTATTAATTATATATCTATGGAAACACATACATCATCAACTAAAATATGGATATTTGAGAAATGTATTTCCAGGAGTCAATTTTCTTGCACTGTCTTGCATATGGAAATTTATTAATCCTGAAAGTAAGTTTTTGGATATAATCTTTACTTTTTTGTCCACCTGGGCGTGTGTGAACGCCCTACATATAGGCTGTAGCGCGTTCACACACGCATACAAACACACACACACACACACACATCCAGCCAGACACACACACACACACACACACACACACAAACACACACACACACATCCAGCCAGACACACATACATCCAGCCAGACACACATTCAAACCATAAAAATTCGACAATTATACACATCTACTACGCACATCAACACGATACTATACACAATTATTTAAAACAACATCTGACAATAACAAACAATAAAACTATAAAAATACATATGTAAACATGTCGGAAAGATATTAAAATAATATAATTATTAAATATTGGAAACAGAATATTTAATAATTCGATGTTTTAATTGTTATATATATTATTACAATTATAGATGCATTAAGCGTAACTATTGATTATCATAATATGGTAAAAGGCAAAGCAGTGCAAATCCTTTATTCAGCAGTTCGATTGGTGGTAACGGAGCCAAAATTGGTTGAAAATATTTTGAGTACAAATCTGGATAAAACCGTAGAGTATAACCATCTAAAACCGTGGTTATTCAACGGTATTCTACTAACGTCAAGTAAATATTTCTCCAACTATCGAGTGGCCTTTAAAACTTGAAAATTAATTGTTATATATTTAGGTGCAACATGGCGTGAGCAAAAAAGACTCTTAGCACCTGCATTCAGCCTGGATAATCTCCGAAAATACATCGATATCTTTAACGAGCAAGCGGTAATCTTCTGCGATAAATTACAGCCAAATGTTGATAAATCTTCATTTGATATCTACGAAAAATCAGTTTTATGCACCTTGGACGTTGTTCTGAGCGCAGCACTCGGTGCGAATTTACATATTCAGGATAATCCTGCCTCGGAGTATTTCAGCAATGTGAAAACAATGTGTAATGTTATTTACCAACGCACTTTTAACCCATTGTTATGGTATGATATTTTGTATAAATATTCAACGCTTTACAAAGAAGAGAAGAAAGCGGTGCAGCTTCTAAATAGTTTCACAGAGAAGATTATTCGGGATAGAAGAAGTTTGAAAAACTCTTCAGGAATTCGTACGATATTAGATATACTCCTGAAAACAGAAGGATTAAATGACGAGCAAATTTGTGCCGAATTAAATACGCTTATTTTCGCTGTAATTATATTAAAATCTAAGCTAGCTTAACAACTTAAGTAAACAAATTCCAGGGACATGAAACAACTGGGGCTACATTAAGCTTCGCATTATATGAACTCAGCAGGAATGATCATATTCAAACGAAAGTTTATAATGAAATCATCAACTTATAAAGATTTGGAAAGTTTGCATTATACATCGATGTTCCTCATGGAAGTATCCAGATTGTATCCAGGTGTA
>JAODAC010010910.1:0-25814 GCA_027575185.1 Mimaenictus wilsoni
TCCATTTATTATAAGTTTAAATTTCATTTAAAATTATTGCTTATTTTCTGTACATCATAAACTATAAGTATGAAAATGTGTTCATTTTAATCCCTTCGATTTCGTCGAGGTGTATGCCGCCTACGTGGCGTAGTGGTAGGGTCGATGGATGCCAATACGAAGACTTTTAGCAGGAAAGACTTTTATTATAATATAAGTCTATTCATTTATATCTCCGAACTTTACCTTTTTTTGGCCAAAAATCAGTCAAGGGTTTTTTGGAGAAAAAGATAAAGTATTTCCGCTCAAGAAAAAAATGGTGTCATTTGAAAGAGGACAGCATTTTGAATGGGAAAATACAAAAGCAGCACCAAAATAATGTATAACTTTCGAAATAATTGAGTTTAAAATTCATAATATAAAATTCGTATTGTTTTTGTTATTTTCTCAAAAAGCATTAAACTTTTACAGGATGTTTTTATATTATCTCATAGAGAAAGATAACCTCATTCATTTGATACCAGTTTTAACTTGTTCGGGGACCCCGAAACCCAGTTGGAGTATTATTAGTCCACTTGTGTAAAATTTTTAGAAAGTTTAAAAAATTTTACTATAAGTTTAGCATCGCTTAACGCGGACTTGTAAAACTCGGCTTTGAATATCGCGCCAAAATGATGTAAGACCATCCGTTGATATACGCAGTCCACTTATGCTTATTCTTCGCAAATTGTCTGTCATCTTTGCTTTTAAACGCAAATGTTTACTTATAATTATTAAAAAAACGAAAATTTGAATGAATGTCCGATATCTACTTCCCCAAACCACTGTGCTTATTCAGAATTTTGGAAATTCTTCTATTATCCATCTATAGGTGGAAAACTTACCCACAAAAATAAAAACAAAGAAAATAAAGTTTACTGCAATTTTGAAAAATAAATTGCCTTCACAAATATTAGCTCAGATAGATTTATCTATACCCTTGTTCTACCTAAAATATATAAAATCAGTATCAATTTAAAAGCTTCAGGGTAATATTTATTACTTTTGATTGAATTGATTTTTGGAATAACACCTTGTCTGTTTCCTTATAAGTAAATTAAGTATATATCCACGCAATATAAATTGCTATGTAATCAAAAATAAATTAAAAATCCTATCCTAAAAGTAGATTTGCAAACTTTAAATAGTTATCACAAAATAAATATTATTCCATTCAAATAGGTTAAAATCTGGTAGGAACAACCAGTGTCAAGCGTGTGTTGCAATGAGGATGAGGCTCCGCTGCAGGATGTATTTATTACGTCTCGGCGTCATCAGTGTTGATTATCTCAAAGTCGCTCTGATCGCTGCTGTCGCGGCGCGTGCTCGCCACTCGCTCCGGCTGTGTAGCCTGACTAGAAAAGTTGGCCTGCAGATTGCTCAGCAGATTGCTAAAAACACCGCCGGCGTATGTTCCCAACACCGACGCGTCCTGCAACGAGTCGCTGAACTGCAAGTCTTTGGCGTAGCGCTCGTCGTCGCTGCTCGACGTCGAGGAGTCGCCGATGAAATGCTTCGTGTCAAAGTGCATGCCGTCGGTGTGGTCCAGCTCGGAGTCGCTGCTGGGGTCTGTGAGGTCACCACGACGCCGGTGTTTCGTGCGATCAGCGGGTAGCAGGTCGTCTTCCTGCAGATCCGCTGGATCATACTCATCAATATGCGATGGCATTGAAAAAATTCCACTTATCAATGACGTTGTGAATGAATCTATAATAAAAACATGTATTATTAGAAAGTACCCTATATAAATGAAATTTGTTGCGTTGAGTCAGGTTGAACATCACAAACATGCAAATGATTCAAAACGTAATTAATTCAAAATTTGATTTATTCTTATTCATTTCATCCATAATATAATAAAATAAAATTTTGCCAATTTCACAGTGAAAGAAGAAAATTTTAGGAAAAATAAATATAAAAATCAGTCTTTTAGACATAATTGTTCACAGTTTAAACGAAATTTTGGTAAACCACAGCTTATTAGCTTCTATATTAAATTCGAAATAGTCGATACCGTTTAAATAAAACCACGCTGTACTTGCCTTGAGTTCTTATTTCCTCATTGTTATCATCATCAGAATTTTCCGTTATTACTGGAATTAGGTCGTTTTCGTTAACGATTTCTAAAGTATAAAAAGCTAGTTTTAAACTTTTCAAGATTAATATCTAACTAAAGAAATCTTACCATTGCTTCGCAAAGTTGTGATAAACTGCCAAAAACTATTCTGAACTTCTTTCGGAGCATGTTTGAGCAATGCCGGACCAAAGTAGACGCCAAGAATGAAGAAGTACGCCAAAATCCGCCCCGATATTGTTCGGCCAATAAAGCTGAGCGTCAGGAAGAAGGTCGTCATCACGCCACAAAACTAGGAACGTAAACAAACTTCAATGTCACGGCCGCAATCATCGAGATCAATCGAGTACAAATTTAGATCATGCTAAACGACATTGTAAACACTGATTAAATTCGACAGAGTCGACGGATATGCTCATCAACAATTGATATGAAAATATACTTATCAAATTAGTAGATAACTATAGTGTTTATAGAATTAAGTAAGAAAATGTGTGTAAATGAATATGATAATATCAAAACTTACCAATGAAGGATTATCACGTTTCCAACAATGCATATGATACATAAATGTCGAGCACCACGTGGTGATATCGCGCACGTAGATATAACGGGTGAGATTGTTGAATTTAATGACTTCATCGTAGTAATCCAGCACCACGACGAGCGCCGCTGTTGAGAAGACGAGGCAATAGAACCGTGTTTCGTAATAGATTAAAAGCCTGGAAACATTTAATATTAATTACTATTACAAATATATATGAGTTTAAATTATACGACATTAAATTATAATTTACACAATTAGCCTTTAGAGAGAGAAAATTAAAAACCTATAACTATTTAAATGTTGAAGTATTCAAACGTTTTATACCCGTTTGAAAGTTTCAAAATTCAACCACATTTTTGGCACACCGCTTGGCTGTGTTGATGTAAATAAGTAGTACTTACGAGTATAGCAAATTGACGCAAATAAAACTAATCCAAGTGAGTGTAGTATCCTCCCATGAGACGAGCTTGCAGCCGTAGTTGATGTACGCGTCCAGTTTGCTCATCTCCTCCTCTTTGGGCGCTGGTGATGGCGGCGATGGTGCTTTACTATCGCGTCTGAGCACATAATTGGCGGCACGAAACAGTGTACGCACAGGCATGATGGTCAAATCTTCTTAACCTTATTATTAGGTGATATGCTTTAGTTGGTATTACAGATAGAACGAAGATGCGCACCCTTCAGCACTGAAAGCAGCAAACAAGCGAAAAAACATGTTAACATGTGGAATCGTCTGCGACAAAACGCGGTCACTAAAATTAAAAGCTACAAAAAAAAAAACATTAAAAGCGATCCCGCGTCGCAATTGGTTTGTAATTTTAGCGCGGTCGTCAAAAATCCTCGCTGGAATTTCGGTGCATACATTTCGCACCATGCGATTGTAGTTGTCCTTTTTCTTCATTTTTGCGAGTCAACAGCAGCGTATGAAATACCGCATGTTAATTTGTAGCATTTCCAATGTTGAATGTTTCGACTGCGTTTCGGTTTCAATTTACGTCAATAGTACCGATGCGTAACTTTCGATATTGCCAAAGGCAAATCGCTCAAATCTGCATCAGCAAAACAATAAACAATACGTAACCTTGATTATTCATTAGGTTGACGACAGTAACACGTTTTTTATGCTAGAGTGTGTGCGCAGCACTATTGCGCTCATCGCACGACACCAAAGTTGATTGTACGTGAGTCAGGTAATGTCAATTTAATCAACTGTGCTAATTAAAATGCAAAGACCGAGGGGAATTTAATCGTCACCGGCTAACCGCCTTTCGGTCGCCTATTCAATATTGTGTAATCGCATGTGTTACCTTCACCAATAACAAATACTATCGCATTCGTAAAAACATGCGCCTTTAAATAAACAAATTGCTATATGCGTATCGTAATATGTTTGGCAAATTCGCAATGAGATCAATCGATTTTCAATGCGACACGTGCGAGTACACATTGGAAATTTGATTCATCCCAACAAATGGCCATACAAACAAAAAAGAGTAACTGAAGCATGAAGTACACACAAAAGAAAGAAACATTGCTCAAGAACAAAGGTTTACCTTTAATTTTCTCCGGCGCACGAGAACAAACTTGACTCTATATTTGCAAAATGCGACTATCACCACTCACAATCACCACGCGAGTTGATAACTAACAATGTGCGAAACCAGCGTCGCAGGCGTGCTATTTATTGTTGTCGAAGTAACTGCGCCTCTGCGATGAAAAATGATTCGTGAATTGCGCTAGTTACACGCGCATCGTTCGCCAGAACCGAGCCGCACTAGCCGAACGTTGAATGAACCAACGGCAGAATTAAATTTGTGCGCATTTTTCGACGAACCACCACCACTTTGCAAATTGCGAGCAATCAACTGGTTTCACTCTTACGCTCGATTCATAATACAAAGCGCAAATTAATGTATCTTTCTCTAACCTTCGCATCTTTGCCGTTAGTGTTGTTCAAGTTTGTTTTCTTGCATAGAACGAATGTCTATTTCTGGCTGTGTAATTATACACACATATCTATGAGAAATAGACAGTTGTTCGTCTAATTGTATTGACTGTCTGCTCCTGCGAATGCACGGACCAAGTCTTTTGTTTGCAAACAACTATGCTTGTGTCGGCTTAAAGAAAATCGTGCTTTTTAACGAAAAAGAAACGCACTCACCTGATGTATGACGGTGGCGCGTATGCGTAGGGCGCTTAGGTACACGCTGGAACGATCGTCATCGCGTAACACATCCAATTTCGGTTAGATTTTCGTTAAAATTAGCATCGGCGAACACGGGACGATCCGCTGCCATGAATGACATTGACGAAATGCCTCAAGGACGGCAAGGTGTTCTGGGTTCTGTGAGTCGAACTGTAACGCCCTCCCACGCAGTTGCACGAAACTTTGTTTAAAAATATTTTCTAAGACGTTGGTACAACGGACACAAAATTATATTCATATAGACAAGTTTATAAAAATAACATCTGATGGTGTATTACGTTATTTCTTATTTAATAAAAATTTAATATACATTGGCATTGAAGACTACACAATTTGTTAGGAATTTCAGTTAAACATTAATCAGATCTTGCACCATACAATTAAGTACTGTAAATATTTTGCATATTTTTGCGGTATATGTTTTCTGTAAACTCGTGTAAAGTATGTAAACTATCAGATCTTTCAAGTTCCAAGGCACGTTAAACTAAAAGTTAGTGTTAGTTGCTTTATATCAACAATCAATCAATAAAATATAGTCAAATTTGAACACGTTACACTGCATCATCTCGCACGTCGGCTTAATTAATTAAATTTCTAACTGTATAAATATATTCGGTTGTAAATATAAATCCGACGACTATATAGATCTAACACTTCTAAGTTATCCAATATTATCTGTATAAAATGGCATTCGCGTTCGTTTATTTAGGCACATCAAGTATCAATTAGCGCATTCTGAGAGAAAAAAACATGATCAAGAAATGAAGACAATGTATGGCGGTTCTGTTACAACCACACTACCTAAATTTATCCGTACGTAATCAATCAGTAAATGGCGCGCAACTATATACACAATATGATTACGAATGAACACACGCAATGATGAAACGATCGCAATCTTGCTACCTAACGGGCTTAACTACACCACATCGTGCGCCTACGTCCAACCAAGTGTGTCGATTTTGCAAAATTAAGAAATAAATAAGTTTTCGATTCGAGTTCAATTGCAATGCGAGGGTATGTCGTGACCCTCGTGCAAATATCAGTCGAGGAGATTAAAAGTTAGTAGTAAGTTATTGCTGTCAGGGGGGTCCGTCGAATGTTATTCAAAGTTTGCGTCAATTTGTCGCTATAAAAACGGGGCGGATTTTTCTAGCCCTTGCCAGCGTATGTTGGATTCTTGAAGGTTGACGTTGCTTGTTTGTATATTGGATTTTCACCCTATAAAAACGCAATGTTTGTTTTATAATAATTATGTATATATAAAGTGTTGTAAATGAAGAAGTTTTAAAACTTACAGTATCCCATTTGGCCATTTGTCGTTCTTTTTCGAACTTCGCAAATTCTCGTTTATCCTTAAGAGTAGTAAACAATTTCCATAGCAAAAGAATAGCCAAACCGATTAAAACGATGGCTGCCATTACTCCCAAGACGATACCCAAGAGGAAGACCTAGATCAACAGCAATTAATATCTTTGAACAAATGTTTAATATTGGTAACATACCTTTGGTGGACATTTTCTTTCTTGTTGCGCTTTGACAACAACACGATTCTGTTCATCAAAATAGTAAAGATAGGCAAAACTGCAATCTTCTTCATCATAAAACAAGGAGCACAAAACCTCGTCGTTTTCCTCCTTGGCTTCCACTTTCTCCACGCCAATTGGCGTAAATTTGGTACAGTTTTTGGCACATGCATCTAAATCCAGTGGTCCGGTCTTGTACATTTGGCACTGTACGCAATGCTTGAATTCTTCACAACGGTCCGAACAAGTCTAATCAATAAAAATCACAATGTATTAACAACTAACGTTTAAAATGTTTAGAATGTGAAATATAAAAATACTTACAGGACATTTTTCACAATATCTTCCAGAATACCTTCCTTCCTCAGTACTTTCGCATTTACAAACTCCACAAATGCACTCTCCATGCCCAGAACAAATTTCCCCATCGATCCTATCGGGTGCATAACAAGTCTCATTACTCATTTTGCAGCCACAATCTTGCCCACCCCAAGGCTCCTTACAGGTGCACGTCCCACACTCGCAAGTACCATGCGTTGGTCCACTACAAATCTGTCCATCTCGGCGATCGCAGGAGAAGTTATCACATTCACAGAAATTCCCGTAGATCTTCTCATCCAAATTATTACGCACGTTGCACTCGCAGCGTCCGCACACGCAACTTCCACGTCCAGAACAATCAATCGTGCTGGTATTATCCGGTCGACAACCGATCGAATCATTAATCTTCTCCGCCTCGCTCGCCGAACATTCACAGCGACGACCAAAATGAGTGCTGTCACACTCGCAGATGCCACACTTGTACGTCCCGTAACCACTGCATTCCTCCGCGTTCTCCTGATAGCCCATCTGTCCAGGATGTTCGCACGGGCACGAACACAGCATTTCCAAATCAACGGTCAAACTTTCGTTAATACCAACTGGGTAAATATTTAAAGTTTGCTTCCAATCTCTGGGATCCTTCGGACAGGCAGTGACCTCAATCTCAATCTTAAAAGTGACGACATCGCCGACTTTAATATCACCGCATTTGTTCGTTTTCCTCTCCGGGCCGTTGGCATCCAAACACTTAGAATAGTAGTTGATTTTAATCGTACTTGCCGCGTTATCCTTCATTTCGACGCTGGAGGAAATTTGCTGGTATTGTTCCTTCACCAAATCGACGATATTGGATGAATCGTTTGAGAGTTTACCGCTTGATGAACCTTCGATATTTTCTTGCAGACGTCGGTAGATTCCGATTTGTTCTTCGGTCACAGCGAAAATCAGATTTATGGCATTCTCTTTTACTTTGAGATTGATCTGGGAGATGCTGGGGTAATCTTGTTTATCTGATTCGGTGTACATGCCGTTTTCCAAGTGGCATAAACCGTCGTTTGGTTTAATGATGCCGCCCAACTGTAAATTTTAAATAAAATTTAATATATTGATGTAGAATTCTTACAATTCAACAAAATATCCAAAAAGTTGAGGGGAAAAAAAAACCTAAACTTAAGTTTTAACTTACTTTTCCATCACCAGCATAATGAAAACCAGCATCCGTTGAGAAGACTAAAAGCCTTCGTGCAATTTTCCTCCATCCAATTTCGTTCCGGCAGACAATCGCCTGCATCACCGCATCAAACCCGCCTTCAGGTGCGTCCAAATTCCCGGAAACCGCCGCCTCCTTCACCAACGTCTACAAAACACTACTATTAACAACTCCATGCCAATAAAAAGCTATTAAATAAACAAGTTTAATTGTTTAAAAATGTGCACTATAAAACGAAACCTACAAAAGTAAAGTAATGAAAATCCAAGCCAGTTGTTAGTAACCTGAACCTCGTACCTATTAGTACCAAAAAAGCAAAGATGTAGAAATATACAGCCAAAATATAAATAGTAAAAAAACATGCAACTACCAACCTCAAGGTATATACTTGTATTTTGTTTCATTGTGTAATTAGGACATTAGTTAAAACAAAAAGAAATTAAAATTGATTACATGAATCTGTCTCTGTAATGATTGTTTTTAAATGTTTAATACTTTTTTTGGGGATTTAGTGAAAGTTTTAGCAACATGTGTTCAAGACATGTTTAAATATTGTCACGCATTTTACGCGTTGGTTTGTTTTTTGTTAATTGCTTCACAGTTAGGCGCGTTTTTATTCGCGTGATGCGCAGAGAACTTACGGAGAACAATCGTGTGTCGGTGTCCAGGCGCATCGCGTGTCGGAAACCGTACGGAGCCGCACAATCATCGCATGGTGCACGCAAACTACAATCAATAACTTAAGAATCTAAGCATCCACCACATGCTGTCAAACGATTCGTCTGATTGCCTTGCCCTAAAGTGTGTAATTTTCCTTGCAATAAAGTTTCTCCCATTGAAAGAAACTCTCCAATAATACTCTCCGATAATAAAACATGTAATCTGTTTTTGTTTAACAATGAATTGTGGTAATTTCAGTATGATGTGATAATGATGCAATTTTCATGCCGTTATCACGAAAACATTGTGGCAAATGTCGACAAAAATAAAATAAAAAGACAAAGTGTTCATATACCTCCAGTTTGTTCATAAACCACCATAAATGCGTCTA
Source organism: Mimaenictus wilsoni (assembly GCA_027575185.1). Classification (NCBI taxonomy): domain Eukaryota; kingdom Metazoa; phylum Arthropoda; class Insecta; order Coleoptera; family Staphylinidae; genus Mimaenictus; species Mimaenictus wilsoni. Next base: position 8,954 of record JAODAC010010910.1, read on the forward strand.
TTAAAGGACCTAAACGAGAAGAAATAAAATCGAGTTTTACAACTCTTCCCACCGTGCTTGTCCTATTTCCCTATTTCATGCAAATGGTACATTCACATAAGATATACAAGATACACTATAATACACATATTTTTTAAAAAGTATAAAAGACGACCAATTAATGGTACAAAAGATTTGGCATTCCAGAATAAAGGGAAAATTTGCAATAAGAAACGAGACAAAATACAGTGCACACTCTTTCTTTGGCTCTTGAGAAAGTTTTCGTTTGAAGAATTTTGAAATGAAATCTAATTGCTCGAAATAGAACGGAAAACTTACTGAGAACTCTGAGGTATCAGTGCTTAAGGTCATATGATTTCGAAAACCATAAGGCGCTGCACATTTGTTGCATGGTTCTGCCAACCTAGCGATCAATGTAGAAAACAAAGGACAACGTTTAGAAAACATTACACAAGACGCGGCATGAACGTTAAAGAAATCTAAAATAGTCTAATGTTTCTGGTGGTTAAAAAAATTACAAAGAGAAAAAAGAACTCACTTTTTCGGAACGGTGCTTACATAGGGCATTACGACCTTATCCACAAAACTACCAAAACCAAGCCGGAAATTCGACGTAATATTTCGCATCGACTCGGCGAGGAGGTCACCCAAGAGTGATAGCTTGTGTTTGTCATCTTCCATAGACTTAGAGAGATCCATCAAATAGTATAAATCAACTGGATAGTCTTCGGCTTGTGTATATTGCATGTATAGGTCGTAAGATTGCCCTAAACGTAATAAAAACCAGAATTTACAGAATATTATAAAGTAAAAAACTTGAAAGATTAAAAAGCAACAATTTCTTAAAAGAAAATATCACTTACTTGCTCTCAGTTTAAGATTAACCCTCTGCGGTGAAATCTGCACGATATTACTCTCCCCCGACGCACTGCTGCTACTGCTCGATGAAGACGACTGCCACCAGCTGGACGAAGATGAACTAGAGTGGCCCGAATGCCCCTCGGCATGCCATCCAGCCTCCATGCCTCCACCGCCCAAGGATCCAGCCGCATGAGCCTTGGTGAGATTACGCGCCAGAATAATCTGCTGCACGTTGTCCGGATTCCAGATGTATTCCTCGGGGCAGGTGGCGGCGGCCGGGCTGGTCGTTTGGAAGCATCGCGGGCGATCGCCAAAGTCGGGTTTGAAGCACCATGCGCAAGACGGCGTCTGTATACACTCATGGCACGTCGGTTTCGAGACGCACGGATTGAGGGCGGTGAGTTTTTCGGCGATTTGGGCGTGTGTTCGCCACGTTGGTGCCGTGCACAGAAGGCAGACGAGGGGCAGTATCGACTTGAACATCATTTCTAAGAGAAAATACAATAAAAACAAAAACAAGAGTTTAACTTTTTACATAGATACTTCTAACAAATAAGAACCGCAACGAATAACTGGCAATATTTTGGAATATGTTCTTAAGTTTTGCAAAATTGTGAATCATAATTTTCATTGCATGAGTGATTTAAAATATTTGGGATGATGATCAAATGTTGCTATTTTAATGACTGCATTGTTAGTCATAATTTATTACAAAAAAACAGGGGGCAGTAAATGTAGGTTTATTGGAACGTTTTATATGTCGTTAAATTGTAATAAAGTCAGTTATTCATCGTATTAAATAATGTGTAGTGCACCCGATTGATGTCATGACTTAGAAAACTTGAGAATAAAAGTTATTATTGAAGCTCTTAACGAAACAACTAGTTAGGAGAAAAACCATAGTAAAACGAAATATATTATTGTTTAAGTCGCGGTACAAGTAAGGTAGGGTCAGATAAAGGCCATGGGGGTAGAATAAGGAGGGAATGTGCTGAAAGGGTATTATGATTGTTATAATTGTTATTATTGGAATGGCACTCTACTGCCATTCCAGTAGAATAAGGGAGGTAAATGTATGACAATAAAGGTTTCCATATAGAGAATGAGTCCTTTGATATTCATAAACAACTTCATTGAATATTCCAAAACAAAACATATAAAATGTAAATTTATAAAATTATTTTACATTACAGTTAACGGCTAGTCTTGTTTTCGTTACGTAATTGTGTAAGCAATCGTGATAACACTAAACATTGTGTAAAGAAATTGTAATTTTAATTATGAGAGTCATAAATTCGTTTTAGTTAAACAAATAGGGATAAATTACGTACTTTACTGATGTTTATGCTTTTCATACTGAAATATTTCGATTCAGATTTAATGTAGTATTTTTTATCTAAATGTGAAATTTTCTTGAAAATACGATAAACATCTTTAAATTTGTTCCCTCGAGGTAACTTTTTATTATTATATTTCAAATACAATGAAATTAACAAATTCATCATCATTTTCGTCCATAATATTTATCCGAAACATGTTGGTATCAAATGTTCCCTTTCTCCTTGCCAAATTAATTAGCTCTCGAATGATTTAACATATGTGTTTCAATTTATGCCTATCAATAACTCCATTTTTGAACATACTATACTGATTATAAAACCTTGAAATGAGTCATTCACTCCTTTAATATCAAACGTGATGATTATGCGTTATATAAATGCATCTTGTCTTCCAAGTGAGGAGGCAAGTATAAACAAACATCGGAAATGTGCTCAACATAGTACGCACATATACATATTTGAATCACTGCACTAAATTTAGACATTGACACAAATCCAAGTGCCAGTGAAAATTATATTTCAGGTGCAACCAAAGTATTATTACCTTGAGACTCAGGTGCTACATTCAATTAAAAACCGAAAATAGACCACAACTAAAAGTTAATCTGATTAGGAGACATAAATATTGATGACTCAATCAATTAAAAGCAGGTTTTCGTAAGCTGTCCCCACAATCGTGTAGGAATGGATTCGTCCCATTCATCGATTGTGTCACAGTGTTTCACAGAAGACAGATAGGCTAGAGAACATACATCTGAAGAGATAAGTCACTTGTTATTGAATTGTAAACAATACATTTCTCGAGTTAAATATTCGATGGCTGAATTTCTTGGAATTCTCAATCGCCATGTGTTCAATAACATATCAAAGTACGTGCATCTATAGATGATTACTGCTTTCCAGTGAACATGTGCACGTCTGGACTAATATTAAACGCATTACAAATTGCCGCCTTCCACCCACACGCCCAGTCTTTGACTCTCACGCGTTTTTCCTCGACGACGATGTCACGCAGTCCCGCATGGAACACAATTGCACGAATGTTACTTTAAACCTTCGAAATTCTATTAATATGTCACGATTGCGATTTATGATTCTCATAATAAGACTCAGCTTATCGAAAATTTCAATCCGTGTCTTCGACAGTGTTCATAGACTTTATAGACGCAAGTTATTTATAAACAATGATCTGTACTTCCTTTCTAGCACCCGTTCGGCATATTCATACGTTAGTCTTACGTACACGCATGAAATCGAATCCCACTTATAAGTGATTAGAGTAGAGTAATGTGACTCACCGGTGTGTATGTGCCTGCTACTCCCGGCTACGTATCCATTAATATGTTTGTTATCGGTTGATCGAGATCGATTATCAGTGAGTGATAATGATAATGCTCGGCACGACTGCACTTCCTCAACAACACCACGTCTGCCTCGCACTGCGGCTGTGAAGTTGCGCTCAAATCAGTTGTAGTAGTAGGAAAATGGGCGATTACAACTTTGGTTCGTACAGCTGCAAAAAGCGGCGCTGGTCTCGTTTTGCCAGTTATCATCTGTTATAAGCAAAATGTTCTCATTTCCCCGGAAGTAGACTAAAACTACTGTCAAAAATGAAATATGCTAACCGGAGTTACCCGATTGATGGACTTTGGGTATGATCGTGCTTATAACTTCCGGGGTATTTTCAACTGGGCTTTCTGACGGAGTAAACTTAGAAATTCGAAATTTGCAAATATTTCGACGATTCTTTTAAGAAAAAATCGCAATATAAAATAAATTAGTATTACAGAAGATATGAATTTATTCAAGGCATATTGAACGCAAACTTTACACTAGAACATGTAAAAAGCCAGCTTTGCATGTTTTTCAGCTGAACTTTGCATTGGAAATTGTGCACAAGACTTTTTTATTGCTTCAGTATTGAAATATTGCTCAAAATCTCATACTAATTACATTTCGACGAATGTACAAAGGCACTGCGATTGAAAACACTTTAAAAATGCGTGTTAAATCGATCAACTTCTTCTAAGAACAAAAAAAACTGAAATTACTAAAATACGATGCCAACAATGGAATTTTTCGAACGCACTGCGCGCTAAAATCCATTCTAGTCTAATAAACGCATACAAGTCATGTCTAAATATTGATCTTCAGTCTTGATCTGTGTCCTACAAAAATAAATAAAATTACGATATATGTATAGAGAGAATTACGGTGATGTCGGTAGAGAGCTCCCGTGTAACGTGTGCTATTTTCTGCGGCTACAAACACAATCTCAGTGTATGTGCGAAACGTGCTCTGCTCAGAACCAGTTCGCTTTGTAGATGTAGCTCGTGTTAACGTTGTGCACCAGCGTGTAGTTTTTGTTCGCCAAAAACGCCTGAATCGTGTCCTTTTCCAAGTCACTCGTCAATAGATGCACATCGATGAAGGTAATCTTCACACGGTCGAAGGGGATTGTTTCGAGGATTTGTAGCTCGGTGCCACGTGCCTCCAAACTGAAGAAGTCCAAGTCGGTGATGTTCATCGCAAGCAAGAGCGAATACAGTGGAAAACACTTGACACGTGTGATGAATAAACCGGTTTCGTCAATTAAATTTGAATTGATTGAGTTGATTTTGACGCCGTCCTCTTGGTGGTAGGTGATTTCTCGGGGATACGGCGTTGGGCTGAGGCAACCATGCATTGACTGCGAGCGATTGCGATTGTGGCGATTCATGTTAAAATAGTGGCGTGAATCGGGTTGGACGAGTAAACCACGCCAGTTCAGCTTCTTCTCGAGCCACTCTGTTTCTGAGGTTTTACCATCGCCGTAGGCACCTGCTTCTACATATACTCCATTCATCTATAAATATATATATTGCATATTTAATCACTTTATGTCCGACTTCGATTTGAATGAAAATGAAGTACACGTACAAAATTGATCATTCTCATCGAATGCGTTTCAAAAAATTAAAAGCAAAATTTCAAAATTTACCTTATTATGAAGTAATTTAAGAACAAATTCGATGTCTTTGCTGGGTGCTTCCGCGAAGGAATCAATTTGTTTATGCTTTAGTTCCACAGCTGGATGTAGTATAATTGTCCTAATAAAATCCACCAATCCTGGATCATCTTGTCGCAAATTTGTGTAGTCAGCGTCTTGTGTCATGTTTAAGTTGAATTGATGATGTAGTAAAGCTGTATGAAATAATTGCTTTTCACTTAACTTATTTAAAAAGTAAAAATAGGAGTAATTTTAGTAGATATCTTGATTTGTGAAGAAGAGATGGTCAGAAAACGTTGCAAAACACGATAAGACTTAAAAAAACACAAAATCAGAAATATTGACTAAATTTTCGAACTAATTATTGAAAAAAAGTTAAATGAATATAAAAAACAGTCATCGACCAAAATATCTTGTTAACTGTGACAACAATAAATAACAAGTCACATAAATGAAGTTATTACTTTCAATCAGCAATGCTAATTATAACAATTACTAATTATTAAAAACATTCGAATCAAAATCAACTAACCTTTGTTATTAATATAGATGACAAGCAATGTCATTACAGTCGCAAAGCCCATGAAAAAAGCAGCAATGGGTAGCAGCTTCTTCAGGGCGAACTCCCCGGGCACGGTAGCGCTATTCATTTTCGTTGGTGTCGGCGGCAGCTGCGGGGAAATGGTTGGTGCATGTTGTGTTTGAGCTTGCTGGTGCGGCTGGCTCATGTTTAGGTTGATTACGCTTAACATTTGTGCTTGGCGCGGCGTTCACAGCTACTCAGTAAACATTTCACGCTGAACGCCCTAAAAACATGCCCTTTCTAATTTAAAATTATTTAACTCACAAAATAATATGAAAACAGATTATCGGCAGATTATCAGAACATCTTACGTTTTAACATCGTAAGTAAAGCTAAAAGAAGTGATCAACGCGATGCGAATGAAAATAACGCAAATAGAAGCAGGAATACTTACGACGTGAATGAGACGAGTCTTTGTCGTTTGCTTGGGTTTGGGCTCTGTTCGGTTTGCGTGCGTCTTTTGTTTCTGCACGTCACTCGCGCGGTCGAATCTGCTGAGTGTGTGCGGCAGCCGTTTCTCATGCGCTGCACATCCTGTCGCCGGACGCCAGGTGTAAGATGAGAAAATGTGCTCAAGTGTGTCTACCTGGTCAGTGGGCTCAAGTCGAAATGCGTGAGTAATTTTCGCGTGTCTGTATTCGTTGCTTCTTCACTGTGGAATATAGTAATCTGTGACTGTGTGGTTGCAAACACAATGTTAGAAACTGGAAGGGAGCCACAAATAATAAACATTTCCAAATATAGGCAACTTATCTACCAATAACAACGAACCAGATACTGTAAGCAACGCAAGCCGACTACTACTGTTCCACATATTCTTATTACTCATTCGCATTGTGAACGACAGAACTTAATCACTTGTGATTTAAACAATAAACATTCACCTACCAAATACTTATAACATAAACAAACCGGAACCTGCACTTGTGAACTTGTCATCGTTGCGTCACTTCAATAGGTAATTAAACGTTAAATAAACCTAGATTTACTTACATAATGATAAGGAGTTGTAAGTAGGTTAGTTAAATTCAATCTGTACATATTTAAACATTGATAATTAGCAAAAATAAGCAAAGATAAATCCTGGCACTTTTATTGCACTATAGGCAACTTTTTATTAAGTTATTTTTCTGATAAGTTGCCTACATCACGCCTCTACATTGACTTATAAATACATGAACCGTTAATAATCTTGACAGAGGTCGAACTGTTTTGATGTGTTTAACCTCAAAACACAATTCAATTTTGAGAAAAATAGCATTAACAGTTTAAATATTTTCATACGTCAATGTAAGGCCTTTTAAATTATGTTTTCTTATAGGCAACTCTTTATACATTTTTAAATGAAATCGCCTATTTGTACTAGAATAATTTTAATTTGTACAGAGAGAAATGAAGAAAATAGCATTATTCAAAGCAGCAGCATCGGAAGAAGCCGAAAATTCTTTCGAAAACATCCTAAGAAAGGAACACTTCATAGTATACAGCTTCAAAACCCTCGAATTTACATTTACAAACCTTGAAAAACTTAAAAGCTGCCTTGACGAACCTGCTAAATATGCTGGGATTATTTTTACCAGCCCACGCTGCGTGACCAGCGTACAATTAGCCCTCAATGGTGAGTCACTTCACGAAGAATGGAAAACCAAGCAAAACTATGGGGTTGGTCCAAAAACTGCGCAAAACGCACAGGTAACTTTGAATTTACATTGCCTCGGTGCCGAGGCAGGAAACGCAAATAATTTATCTGAAATTATTCTATCAGCACGACCATCTACAGGTAAAATTCCCAAAAATTAGTATACCCAACACACAGTAAAAATTAAAATTTTACAGACCTACCTTTCTTGTATCCAAAAGGAAACTTGGCGAAAGATACTTTGAAGCAGAACATTAAATCCTTGTACGAAATAATTGTGTATGAGACATTCGCCAGCCCAAATTTAGAAAAATACTTAAGAATAGCAACAAAGGATTTTAAAATATCGTTCGATTATGTAGTATTCTTCAGTCCGTCTGGTGTAAATGCTGTAAGTCCATTTTTCACGCAGGTCAAAGTTAAACCGAAAGTCATTGCAATTGGTTCAACGACCGAAGCGTGTCTCAAAGAGTTTAACATTGTTGTTGACGGTACACCAGAACAACCGTCAGCTGAATCGCTCATTGCACTTTTAAACACTTTACAATAATTTCATTTAAGTTTAGATCTTGATTAGCTTGCAGGATATTGTTATAAACTGTTGTATTTTAGATATATAAAAATTAAAGTTGTTGTATTTCATTTTTTGTACAGAAAATCAGCATTTCCTCTATACATATTTTTAGCAGTACCATTTTATCTCTCTTCAAACGCAATTAAATTATTAATCTAAATTAAAATAGTCGTAATCCATTCGTTGCTTTTGAAACTATAAAACCATTGCTTACCATCATTATCAACATCAACAATTTAGAGTCGTGTTGGCTGTTTTACATCATATTGTGTATGTGTATGTTATGCATGTACAACTCTACAATTATAAGTCTTTGATCATTATCACAGAAGTTAACTGCACATAATGGTAATTTCATGATTGCAAGAACGTTGTGTGAGAGATACATATTATTCCTACATAAATTGCGTCCCCGTTTTTTGTTTTTGATTTGGTTTAGCATTATTACGTAGAGGTGTTTGTAAATAGTGTAACTCAGTATGAGTTGTCTCAATCATCAGCGAAATTTTCGACTAATTCATCGGCAGCGCTCCCTCTTTGCAGCTTGTCGAAAATCTCATCGGCTAGCGTCTGCTTGCGTCTGTACGTGTCAATCAACCGATAGATACGGTCCACGTTGCGTGTTATATCATCGCTTTCTTTCAGGTAATATACGCGTATTTTACGATGTTGGTGTACTTCAAGTACCTCCATTTTCTGGAAGAGTTTTAGGGCGTTTTTGATTGGGTCTACCGACACTGATTCCTCTGTAATTTGAAAGCAAACAAATTAATTCCGTGATTATAGAGAATAATAACAAGAGTAATAAAAAATAACAATAAGAGAAACGTATACTTACGATAATGTAACGCTCCACTTCTTAACATACTTTTCATTAACTCCGTAATATCACCAAGCAGGTCACTTTCAACCACCTCTCTGTCAATCAGATGCGAAAGTGCTTCCGCCGTAACCGCGTATGTATCAACTAAGGGCATCAACAGTGAGCGCAGGAATAGCAGGTGGTCTTTTCCTTTCGAGTTTAGGTAAAGTTTCACGGGTCGAACGAAAACATCGCCACTGTCCATGTCAGGATCTAAATATATCCGTTTTGAATCGACATTTCTATCTTCCTAAAATCATAAAAGGCACTTTCCACTTAATAAACTTTCCACCTTTGCAAACAAAACTACACTTACCACACTAAAACATTCATGGCGCTGTATAAGATTATCGATAGCTCCCAGAATATTGTCTTCTAAAGTTTGGCACGGTTTGCAGAAAATGAACTCATATTGAAGGTGATCGCACAGTGTTGAACAGTGTTCGATGAGGTCCGCTTGCAGGACGTAACCTTCACCCAGATCCATGGAGAAAAGGGCGATGGCTATTAGGGAATCGAGGGCGAATGTTGGCACCAGTGCGTTGCTGTAGTAGGAGAGTTCAATCACGTTTGGTAAAATTGTGATTGGTCGAATGAATTCTTCATGTTTGTCTTTTTCTTTGAGAACTAGTGCAGATCCTAATAGGTGAATCTGTAAAAATACATTAGATTTAAATTTAGAATATCACTATCTGATCTTATATCTAGTAAAGCAGATTGTTGGTTGCTTAGTTAAATATGTGATTGATGCGCCTCCACCATACAATATCTCATAAATATCAAAAAACGGCTCAACCAAAGCGTTTTAAAGGAATTTACGATGCTCTGATGTTAACCCCACCTGATTTAAATAAAAAAAATTATTATTACTTACAGAATAATTGATTATATCAAGATTATCACCAACGAAACCAATTTCTTTCCCTTTCGCAATCAGATCCAATTTCAATTGTTCGAGCGCATCCACCAAAACTTGTACATTGCAACCATTTCGGAATTTATTCAACAAGAGGAATGCGACCGCATTTGTAGACATCACGGCTTGTGTAAAGGAACAATCTGTAAACATTTTAAAAAATATTTGTAAACATTTCTTTTCTCAGTTAATTAAGGAACTGAGGAAAAAATGCAACCAATCCTAGAGACCATTCTTCTCTAAACAACTTACCATAAATAACATGTTTCGATATACTCTCCACAATACTCTTATGCTCATCAGACACAACGTCAGTGCCGTACAAGCTCGTACTCGACGGATTCGACTTAAGTTGCTTGTTGAACGTCGTCGGAATACGCCCATTCGTGTTAAACGTCTTAATCATCTTGCACAACGAAAAGGGTTGATTGAAATCAACACGAATCATACCATAGTTACTGTTGAGCACATGCCATATGCCCTTAATCGCCGACCAAAAGCTCTCCATTTCCTTCGGCTGACCCAGCTGCTCACGCACAAAATTGCCATCGACGAGTTTCTCGTAATTGATGCTCACTGGCACCAAGAGGGCATCCTCCACCGTACCGTCGATGATCGCTTCGACGATCACGCTAAGAATGCCGTACTTTGGCATACATGGTTTACCGGTACGTGTACGACCTCCTTCAAGGAAGAACTCAATATTGTGACCTGCACGCAGACTCTCGTTCATATACGTATGCAGGATGGCTTTGTAGAGGAGATCTTTGCGTCCCATTATTGGATTCACGCGGCGTTTGATGAAAAACGCACCAAGACCACGAAGTAGAGATCTGTTAATTTTTTAATATTAGGAGAACGATTGACTGCATGAACATTATGGAAAATCGCAGGTGATTGAATGCAAACTGTTAAATTAAAAACCAAAAAGTTTTAAATTAAAGAACTCACCCAAAGAAAGGAATCCTTAAATTATCCCCCGATGCAACCAACGGACACTTGACATCATTATTCAACAAAATAAACGACATCAAAATATAATCCAAATGTGAACGATGCAGCGGAAGGAAGATCATCGGCAGGTTCGTCTTACTCGCCTGTTGCAACATCTTCACGTCCTGTGGATGCACCACAACTGCGTTGAGGAAGCACGGCAGCAATTTGTACAACACCCATGACGTAAACCGCAGCAGAAAATCCGACAGCTTGGAGCGCATATCGCGCAACAACTTCCTCGCACGCGCCGTATTTCGGTGCAGAATCTGCTGATACACGTCGTCATCATTACCGTCCGTGTCCTGAAACTGCTGCACCGAAGTAGCATCGATAGCGCGTTTTACGCGTTCATCACGCACCACAGTGCCTTCCACCTGGGGATAAGGGTATTTCTTCAACTCATATACCTGGGCGAGGTGGTTGAAGATGCGGTTCATCAGCGTCACCTGCTTCGTCGCCGGGCAGTAATCGAGGATGTTTTTGAGCGCCAGATTGCTGAGCTCGCGTCGCGACTCCTGTAATATAGATATAAATGTACACTTATAGATGAGTGTAGAGAGATAATAGTGGAATCATACGCGCGGTGGGTCGTGAAAACCTCGAAATTTGCTATACATCGTATGAATACAAGATGAATTTAAACTAAATGGTTGCACAAATGGAATATTTTTCGGATGCGACGTGTGCGCCACTTTATAAATACGTAACGTGTGGTTATTTTTACTCAACCCATGCTGAATTCGATTCGTCTAGTTTAATCCTGTGAAGTTACCTACTTCGTGTGGGTGTACGTGCGTATTTTTTAAACGTGGGTTTAGTGGATACTTGTCAAAAATGCAATAATACAATTAACATAAGTATAAATATTGATTCGTGAAGTATCGATAAATATCGATCATGTTTCGATATTTTATACCAATCGATATGCCATCTACATGTGCTAAACACAAGTTTCTCAAAACTTCGTCACAAGTATCAATAAATCTCGTCGGTATTCCGAGACAAGATGGCACCTATTGGTATCTTTCGATATTTTCAATTCCATTGCGTTTATTTCAGTTGATACTCAGTAATCTAGAGTATATCACATTAAGATATAGAAATTTATAAACATTTCAACATTATACTTGACCTAATTGCCCTTAAACTTGTTTAACTATTCCAACCTAATCAATATTATTAAGTAATTCATTAAATAATTCTGACATTCTTCTTGATTTTTTGAATTTAAATACTAATAATAATCAACATTTATGTAAATATAAATGTTGCTCTGCAGTATTTTCCAACTGAATTACTGAACATATCAAAAATAGTAAACTTTTTCTTGCCAGCAACAATGTATCAAAAGCAATAAGAATTTTATCAAACATGATTGACCAACATCTTATCGCATGACACCCGAATCACAATCAAACGCTATAAATTTAGTTCAACATTGTGCGCCAAGTCATCTCTAACCGAATTAAACTTGTGTGGGATCTCGCCAAGATCTGAACTTGACCCCCTGGTAAATTTTCTATTCTATCACAACACGCCACTCACAGTCAAGTCAACCAGATTAAAATAACTTATGCAATCACGTTCAAAATAAGGAAACCCCATACAGTACAAAATGCGTTGTAATCTCTTCATGAGCGTTGTACATTGACCTAAAGTACTGCCTTTCACAGCGAAAGTGATTCAGCTTTAATTATGTTAATTTCCATGCATCAACAACGTGAATTATTGAATCATCCCGGTCGTAGTAACTTGGATGAAGTTTATCTTATCCACCGCAGCGTTTAACAATAACATTGAACATCACGTGTTTACTATAAATAATTGCAAGTAAACATAGGGCGTAACAATAGTCATTAGTTAGTACTATAAGTGTTAATTTCGAAAAAAAATATATATAAATCGTTGAATTAAGTTTTTTTTTAATGATAAACATTTACATGCTTATAAAATTGTTGAAAATGAGTGTATAAAAGCACTCTGTTTGCATTTCTTTCACAAATATTGCAACGATTAATAGCATAAACAGCGTGTAACAATTTGCAAACTTTCGCAATGAATCACGCACTAAACTCCTGCAATTCTAACAACAATTCGCACATTATCACATTAACGCATCATGAACCACGAAGCAAATGCAATTGCATTTCGTAAAATAGTGAAGCAAATTTTCTATAGAATATTTGTTGTGATTAGCCCGAAATTGATAAGCATAATGCGTATTCGTCTGCAAGTGGACACCGCATACACATACATAAAGATGCGAATCGCCGTTTCAAGTTTCGAGTGGCGTGATGCTTCAATTTAAGGCTTGCAGGAATGTGTGCGCTACATAGCTTGCGCATGCAGGCAGGCAGAGGCGAAACAAACACTTACAGTCACCGTGGTGCTCGTCGACTTGATGCAGTAGCATGTAAGGCCGTTGCAGGCGTTGCGCTGCATCTCCATCGCCACATGGGGGATGTCTTCCTTGATCGCAAACAGATTTGCGTGGGTCTGAAAATAATTATGAAAGGATCAGTATACAGATGATGATAGAAAAAGATTTTAAGAAGGACATTTGGAAAATATAGAAATTAACCTTTAAACTCGAAAAGTGACAGTTGGGTAGACTTACGTTTTGGAAGTCTTTCTTTCGCATTCGCGATTCCTGCGAGAAGCGCTTCAGCGTCTCGATGGTGGCGAGGGATTCGTTGCATAGCGTATTCGTGGGGGCGTACTTTTGAAATGAGTCAAACATGCGCTTTGAAACCAGATCCACCATTTTGCCAATACTGAAAATGCAATGAAATAAATAATAGAACCATAATGACATAAAAAGTTAGATTGAAATTTTCAGATAGATATTATTTGTTTTAAGAATTTAAAGTTAAACCTAAGTTTAATGATAAAATTTGACATTTTTGACATCCCAACAAAAAATGTAAGAAAAATATGTATTATAGAAAATAATCAAGTAATTAAGTTACTCAGAAAATGAAAAAAATGTGAATTAGTATTTACAATTAATTTCTTAGGTCAAAAATTATCGGTATCGATACTTTTAAAAGAATTGAATTTGATATCAAAAAGTGTTTATACGAAAAATGAAATTTTGACACCTTTGAGTTAAAGGGAGACAAGCATAAACAATTCAGTCAATTAATAGGTTTAGGCAAAAAAAATTCCAGTCCTGTAAAAAGAAACAATGTAGGGTTTAGGCACTCAAAAGATTTAAAAAAGCATAGATACCAATCGTAACCTACTAAACTCTTTAAAAAGTGCAAAATCACTTGTAGATATCTTCAGCTAAGGTAATAATGATATGCTATTTATAATTATTTCTCTGGGATAAAACTCATAAATAAGATTACATATTATGTTATTTAAATTTAGAAAGGTCCCAAAAACCTTCTGGATTTAGAAAATAACAAGGGCATAAAAACATCCATGAAATATAAGGCCCCATTATAATAAGGTCTAGTTTAACAATTAGTTTAGGCAAATTTAATTGACCAGTCACTTTAATTATTAATCCTAATCTGTATTCCTAGCAACTTTTTATACCAGATGTATTATATGGATGCTTAAAATTAACAATAAAAGAATCAGTGCGGGATGAGATCTAAAGACACTAGTCTATTCAAATTAGCCGCAATAAAACTATATAGGGTTCGCGATCGACTTCTAGAACAATTTATACAGGGACCCCCACGAAGATATTTTTAACAAAATGAGAACTGCTGTTCTGAATAAGTACAACAGATGCAATTTTAATCTTTCTCGAAAGTGGACAATGTTAGTGTCAAAAAAGCCGAATCAAAAATAATAATTATCAAACATGATTGACAAATAAACATGTGAATCGATTGAGCCACATCTTATCATAACGTGACATACAACAAATCATAATCAATTTTGTGCCAGATTATGCGCCAAGTCATTTCAAACATAATCAGAATTGAACTCATAACCTGGTATTCCTAGTCAACTGATTCTACTGCTCAAAAAACAGATCTGTAGGTTTGAAAATGTTGATCTTTGACGGATCAAGTTTCGGCGCTTCTAGTTTCCCGATTCAAAATCAAAGTGGAATAAGGGTGACTATAAGAATTGTTAAGAAAAATAAGGGTTAAGGCATTAAAAATGACTTAAGACTATAATCACAAATATTAATCTACCAAACGCTTTAAAAAGAATCAATATCACATCTAGATATCTTCTGGACAAGGTAATAACTACGTGATATTTCTAATTATGTTTATGGGATCTTCTAAAACTCATAACGAATTAAGTCTTTAATTTAGTCCCAAAAATAATTCAGGACCAAGTCATTCATAAAATACTCTACTACAATAGAGTATCACCTCCTCGAACAACCAAAAATACAATTACCAAATTTTATTATATTACCAAATTTATTATCAATAAACAATAGCTTCGTGCCTAATAATAATTACCCTTTAATAATAAGAAAAACTTGAACGAAAAACCAAACAATAGTCAATTGGAATGCACCGTAAAGAACGCTTAATAGCTCCATGTTTGTAACTTTAAATATCATTTATCACTTTTTAACCACACTTTTCACAATTTTTTTAAAGTTTGTTTAACTTATTTTAACACATACTTAATTCAGACTAAAAGCTAACGGAAACGACACTTTTCTCTGTATTTTTAAGGCACAAATGTGTTGATGTTTTTACACCATTTTTCGCCTTATATAATTTCGACAGTGTGTGCACTTTTCGACACCATCGTCACCAACGGCCAGCCAATGCGCTAATGATCACCGCTCAACGCTGTCGGTATATCACGGCCAGGCCACCAAGTCGCGTCGATCGACTTTGGATTCTCGATGCGACACTCCGACACTCTTTCCTCGGCGATGATGTTCCGGTTGCCGGCTTGCCGACCGACGTCCACAGGTCATTTGATAATCAAACGCGGACGGCACATGTTCTCTCTCGCATCGCTCGACTTGCGACGGTTCATTGGCGTAGATTGGCGATGCTATTGTGAAATAATTGATGTGTGCTTTGTGCTATCACTGTATCACTGGCCCACTCCGAAAACTTACGAAATGGGGGCTTAGACAAAACCTATCTTCTTAATAATTCAGACAAGACGCAAGAAACGGAATCCTCCTCTTTTCAGACTAAAAAAACCCTGTTCACAAAATCATTGATTATAGTATCTATTAATAATCACTGTATGGCTTATTGTTAGGGAATATTCGTTATTAATTAACGTTGTAGAAGATATTTAATGCTGGACGGTTTAATGTTTTATCGTCGGTCGTCGAAAAATTTCAAGTTCAAGTATCTTAATCCATAAATGTTATATATTTAGACATTTTATTGCTATTAATTTTTGAAAAAATTTCAAGTATATTCCAGATGATTCATTTCATGTCATGTTAAGAGGTCCCCGCCTGACCATCTCCAAATCAAAAAATTCGGTGGCCTTTAATGGTTACCTACCAAATTTCAGTTAGAAATCTTTCCTGGTTGCCTGTCTAGAACTTCGCAAAGAAGAGGTACTCGTGGTTCAAAGGTGCAAAAGCAGCAACTATACTTTTGGTGCTTTTGCACCATTATACAACAGTTGAAGCTTAGTTACTCAGAATCAAATACTGAGCTAGCCTTTTAAATACATCTTTGTGTGTATATTCGACCTAAATGGAGGCAAGCAATCCTATTTGTTTCAATCATTTGTCTTCTTGTTATTATGTCAACATCGTCAGCAAATGCTAAAATTTAGGCCTATATTCGGCTCGCATTAACCAGTTTACTACCCAAGTCAAAGCCGCTTATACAAGTCGAACTACAATAATCATGATTCATTTATGGGTAGTAATGTGTGACTTTTCTAGTCTTATATTACGATTATCAATAGTGAATGTAAACAATTATGTACTTATAGCCTGACAATTAATTTTGGCAGGACAAAATCTATTTCAATATCAATTAAGTATTCTATTCCTCAATTTGCCCTTTTCTCTTAAAACTTCACTAAATATAATGAATCATCAATAACTGAATGCGGCATTTGAAGACAAAAGTTTGTTTTAAAAATATGAGTGTAATGAACTTAATATTACGTAAAGGAAGTACGAATAT